>JACCPH010000198.1:0-16766 GCA_014183095.1 Harringtonia aguacate
GAGAGCCTCAAAAAAGGCGTCTCCAAGACGGAAGATCACTTAGTCTACAGGCTGCGACAAGTTTGCTCGACAACAAAGACATAGAAGCACAATTGGCGGCGGATGTGTTGGCAAGTCGTGGTGGAAGAAGGACGAGGGCGGCGACCGTACGGCACTGTAGCGCGTGTGGAAAGTCGGGACATAATGCGCGTACATGTCAGGAGGATAGAGAAACATTGGATGTCTATAGTTCTGAATGATTTGAATTAATTGAGAGAGTTATGGTGTTGTTGTATAAGATAGAAGCTGTGTGAAGGGGGTTGGGTGGCCCACTCGCTTGGGTGGCCCACTCGCATGGGGTTTACGTTAGTTTGCATCTTTAGGCTTGTTACATGTACAATGTTCTCTGTAAGCTACACCAATTCGGGATGGCGACCAGTCCGCGGAAGCCATCGCGGCGGTCCAAGAAGCAAAGAAGGCCCAGCGCAGAGCCCTGCGGCAAGCCAGCACAAAACATTGGCGGGGCCTCCTGGGTTCCTTGAATACACAGTGCACCAGCCTTTGGAAGATGGAGAAGTGGGCTCGGCTACGCAGCCATACTCCGACAACACCACCGAAACTTCCGCCGTTACGAAAGACGGACGGTACACTTGCTACAACGCACGAAGACAAAGCAGCCCTGCTAGCTGGCCGCTTCTTCCCGGTACCAAACGCCCAGCCACCACCGCCACTCACCCATTACCAAGGCCCACGCATTTTCATCATGCAAACCGTTACCGCCGAAGAGATAGCCGCAGCCATCCATAGCACGTCTCCACGGAAGGCAGCAGGCCCAGACGACCTGTCGAACGCGCTGCTCCGCACCTGCGGCCCTCCCTCGTTCCACACGCTAGCCCGCATCGCCACCGGAAGCCTCAGGCTGGGCCACTGGCCCAGCCACTTCAAGCACGCCCGTACCATCGTGATTCCGAAACCAGGTAAAACCCGGTCTGAGCGCCAAGAGGCGAAGAGCTGGCGGCCTATCGCACTCTTAAGCACCGTTGGCAAAGCGATCGAGGCCGTGGTGGCAAGACGCTTATCAGAGGCAGCAGAGGCCAACCACCTCCTCCCGGAGGGCTAAATGGGCAACCGCCGCCACAGATCGACGGAACTCGCGGCACGGCTGGTCGTTGCCCGGTAAAGAGGGTTTCCATTTTCCTTAGAAAAAGGGTGTCGAGGAGCAAAAGACCGCGTTGCTCGTCGACGTGGAGGTGGAAGGGGCGAACTCTCCGAATTCCCCTTCCTGGTGGTGGTGAAAAAAGCCAAAACCGCAAAATTCTAGGCTGTTAGTGTTTCTGCTGTACCTACAGCACAAGCACTAACAGTTTCAAAAATTGGGAGACTTTTTCCGGGGAGAGTTTCGCGAGGTTCTTATGGTGTTGTATGTATGGTGGTTTGTGTGTTACAGCACGTGCCTGATTAGACAAGGACTGCCACTTTAAGACACTTCTACGGCTATAGACTTATCGTATTTCGCTGTTCTCTTGATACGGTTGTTACTAGGTGTTCAATGCTTCTGCGCGTGAAATCTGCGTATATATTGCTGAGGTTGTTCGTTGCTTGTCTTCTAACTACTGGCACCTCAGATGCGCCCTTCCTCCCTTTAATAGGGGCTGCCCAGCTCCACAACAGTGGGCCAGGGCAGTTCAGCCCTGGCACCACCGTTGCAGTGCCAGACACCCCGTTCCCAACTCAATAGTGACAACAGCCTTGATTTACTTTCGTTAACAGGTTAAAAAACTGTTGTGTTCCTTTAAAAAAGGAATGTTCCCTCTTTCGGCCTTTCCGTAACCTTGAAAAAGCCTGCCTTGTCACTTTCTAAATTTAATAAGCCTTGTTTGCCTTATAAGCGAGCCAATGGTGATGCTTACCGACTTGTCTACCCCTACCCAGGTTAGTCACTAGGGGCATATTTGCTTCTTTTACGCATAGCCAGGCCCCACTTGTAGAATACAAATGGGATAGGCACACAAGCAGCGGCGATGCAGCCCATGATAGTAAGCGTGTAGTGAACGCCAAGGTTGCCGTAGAAGGGCAGAGCCACAACTACCATGCCGCCAGCAGCGCAGTAACGTACAAGGGCGATAGACGAGAGGGCACTCGCTGCATACATCTCGTAGCTATCAATAATGTACTGATAGCATGAAATGAAAACGTTCAGCACACCGAACCCTGTCAAGCCCGATGCGACCAACGGAGACCACAGAGAGATGCTGGAGTAGTCGGTCCAGGCAAGCCAGAAGAGCCCGATAACAATGCAGGGGCCGCCCCACCAGGCGAAGAACAGTCTGTCTTCGGGCGGATGGTGATCACCACCAGCAGCTCGGATCTTCCTCATCCGGCTAGCCTCTATCTTCAGGTTAAGTGGCAGCATCAATGGTGTGCAAAAGAGTCCAACTGCTAGGCCCATAAAGCAAGTACCTTCGATACCCTTGTGGCAGAGAGGAACCCGTGTTAGCGCTTAGTCTTGTCTGTCTTTCATATTCCAGACTTACGAGGCTGACGTCATAAACGTCGCGAAAGATATTGTCGAACCCGTCGATGAAGGTGAACAGAATCACAGCAATAACGGTCTGATAAAAGCAGACAAAGACAATAATGACTTCATTTGCAGTCAATATAAACGGCCGCTTGATTGACTCAGTGAGACGCATTATGAATGTTGGAGAATGCAGGTCGCCTTCTGCCACATAGCGGTCATCACCTGTCTGCTCTCTTAAAATTGTTGCCTTCCAACGCTGTAGGACCGGTGGGTAGGTTTCGGGTAAAATGAGAATGACCAAAGTTAAAATGAGGCCTGCGTATATAAGACTCGTCTATATCACAATTTAAACCAATGTTAACGTTGTTTGACCACAGAGCAAGAGTTAGAAGTAAAGATAAATCAAAAAGTATTAAGTCGGCGGCTTACCCATTCCACCCATCGCCAGCTGACAGATGACGACATGATCCAACCACCCATTAATGGGCCAAGAGCAGGGCCTAGAAAAACCGAAGTAGCATAAATCGGGAAGACGATGGTACGTTGCTCTTTAGTCAACATGTCGGACATAGACCCGCCCGAGCAAGTAATGGGGGTCCTGTTCTTGGTTAGTAGATGAGACAAGGGAGGATCGGACTGGATAAATTGATTACGATCCAAAGAACCCAGCCAGAAAACGGAATGCTAGCTGAGCTCCGATATTTTGGGACAGACCACTAGCCATAAGAAAGATACAGAAAAGAGACAAAGCAACGATATAAACAGGCGTCCTCCCTACTGTCTCCGAGAAAGGCCCGGCGAAAAAAGACCCGGAACCCAGGCCGACCACATAAAGACCTATAGGAGACGTTTAACATAAGTATAATAGGTCGATAAATAACACCTTAGTGATCACCGGAATCTCAACCACTAAGAGCAGTATAGAAGTATAAGAGACCCATAGGCGTTAAATAGGGGAATGCGGGATGCTTCCTTACCTGTCGCCAAGCTTTCTGTAATCTGGGACACTCCGAAGTGTTGGGCGATTTTAACCATTCCAGGACTGTCTATACTGCTAGCAAACCCAACTCCTATGCTTATACCGGCTAGCTGTATGTTGTGTTATCCGCGGTTAGTTTTCGACCATTTAGCTGGGGGTAAGCACCCTAACTGGACTTACCAAGAAGAGAATCACCATCTTGGTAAACCAGCTGAAATTGTGGGCGTTTATCTCGTGGTCATCCTTGCCGTAAGACCGAATTGTGAAGACTCGTCTCCCTTCATATTCGGTCACTTCAATGCCCCTTATCTTTCGGGCCAGCCGAGTCCCCGAGTCGTCCTCACTGTCGTTTTGAACACGCCCCATTTCCAGAGAGGATCCATTGCCCGATAAGCCAGAAGGATCGGTATTCTCGTCAATCTTGTTGTCGACGCCGAGTGACAAGTTTTGCTGAGCTTGGTCCCCGGTACGAGGTAGGCTTTCCCGTCCGTGCAGCTGCTTAATTTCGCGCTGCACTTCTTCGAATATACGACGATGTTGGAGAAATGACTGCATTTTGATGGAGAAAATTGACTAAGTAGAGTTTGTTTCCTTTAGAAAATGCGAGTCGTTGGAGTTGAAAGGTTAAAAACAATCTAAACTTGAAACAGCTGAATCGAAGAGGGATTCCCAATATATAGACCTCCAGTGTTTAACAACTTAGTCAGATACCGTCGGTCTCTTTTGAGATTGTCATTCCACTTGTTGAAAGCAGTCATCATCTTTTGTTAATGTTAAAGGAATAAAGTGGTAACGGCCTATTCTCTCTGTCACCCGTCTCGTAATACCATATTTAGGAAGCGTCGGTCCTCTAGAAATCCACCCGTTGTCATAATAATAATCCGGCTTTCCGGTATTCTTCTGTTCCGTATTTCCGTGATTTCGACGATACGGCCAAAATATTTGCGGTAAGTAATCGAACCCCCAACTACATCCAGTTACATTCGAGTCATCTTCCCTAGTAATACTCTTGTAATAATATTCCGGCTTTCTAGTCCGTATTTCCGTGACTTTTATGATACTACGTATTAGTCTAAAATACGGGACTGGCTAAAATCCAAAGTGCATGGTAGAGTGGTTGGCAGGTAAGGACATTGACCTGTACTGGTAAATTTGGATTACTGTGTGAGTATTGAAGAGTACGGCGTATTCTTATTTAAATTGTGTAGTTACATATAACTGTTATTATTCATATTTCTTGGCCACTCCTGACTATTGGCGTCTTGCAAGATAGAACCCTTGTGGGGACAAAACTATCACAGAGCTAGGTAGGTGCAAGAAAATGAGACAACAGAAGGGAGAAAGTGGTAGGTAGAGGGCCTAAGGGCTTGTCAAAAGAGATACAATGCAAGGGGGGTAAAGAAGGTAGGGAAGCAGGCCTTACGGTGCCGGAGTCCTTTCGATCTCGTTGGCCAGCTTGTACCCCTGCAAGTGTTTGCTTTACATAAGCCACCGAAGGAGTGGCCTCGCCGTCTTACCAGACTAAAGGCAGACTGTCAGCTCGTCGGTCGACCGTGGCCAGCCTACCGGCTTAGTAGGGGTGTTCGGATGATAGAGGACGGACGCTACAGTTTCGTGTCGAGTCACGTTATGTGGTTTGTCGGTGATACTAAGCCTAGAGTTTCGAAAATGGCGTTACAAAACTATTGTCAAGAAGAAGCTTTGCTTAAGAGACATCATATGAACAGTACGGCGCCACGGGTCTCTTACACGTAATATCCAACCGCGCGGAGTTCCGTAGATCCACAGCGGAATTCCGCCATAACTGCCGAGATACCACCTACAACTCATAGTGGAAAAACTACCCCGGTAGTTTAATGATCAAGTATTTTAAAGCACGCACAAATACACCGCACACGGCCACCGGAGAGAGAAAGACGGCATTCCACGACCATGAAAATGAGGCCAACATACAGAAAAAGGGGGTGGCTTAATTGCATGATTTACCGCAGTCGTAAGATTCGCTGCCAGCACGGTAAGCCTTGTGGCCACTGTGTAAAGTCAGGCTATCCCGAACAGTGCCTCTTAACACATCTCAAGACAGCACGTCTCAAGACACCACTCCAACTACGTTCACAGAAGTCTCATCCTCCTCTTCGATAGTACAGCTGCCTGGGTGTGACGGACGCACTGGAGAAATCGCAGTGCGTCACGTGGCGTTCAAGAATGAATGTCAAGCCTAGATAAAAGAACAACATGAGGAAAAGAGACCTCTTCTCTCCGCCCTTTCCTGCTCCTCTCTTTTATCTTGTTCGTCTCACCGTTGCCCTGGTGACGGTGACTCGCCTCAGGTGGTGCCACGCTCCACCGTGCTTCGCCCCCCGACGCCACGTCCCCCCGTGCTCTGGTTGCCACGGTCGCCGTCAACAGGTCCTGGCTTGTGGCACGGCCAAGACAGCCCCGGGCCCTTAGCCCGTGACACTGGGAGTCCGGAAAAGTCGCTGGCATCTGTTACCGGACCTTTACTTTCTTTGTTTAAAGATGCTACTGAAGAGGAGCAGGAGACCTCAGCTCTCAACAAACCAAACAACCAAAACCTCATGCCCTCAGCAGACTCCGGAGGCGCTTGCCCTTCCGCACTCAAAGCATACCATCTGGGAGCTCTCTGTCTGATCAGACTAAAGGTGTAACTGCCGCGTTCGTAGGAAAAGTATTGGCCGAGATATTCGCGAAAAGTGTAAGGGGTCAAGAGCAAGTATATTCAACTGACTAATGCCGTATCTAGTAAAAGGAACGCATTACAAAAGAAGGAGAAGAAGAAGAGAACGCTGCATCGTGGGATGCGAAGAAAAAGGGGCACTGGCGTGCACGTGCCAAGCGCGCACGTGCATGTAATATGATTGGCCGAGTGCGGTCGAGACCCTTCATGGGCACAGCCCGTTACAGAAAGAACGGTGAACCTAACATCGGAGGATATTTATCCTCCACCCTAGACCGCTATTTCCCCCAGTCACGTGTCCCCACACACCTCCAGACTGGCGCTGGCACAGCCAAGCCACACACGGGCCTCGGCCCATGACAACGGTCATGCCAAATTCATCGAGCATCTCGGTCTCCAGGACTCACCTGCTCTCAATGAAAGTATCCCAGACCAAGTCTGGGGCCAGGACGAGGCAGAATAGGCACCAAAAAGGGACTTTTACAGCTAATCACTAGGTCTAACGATACTCAGAAGAAGCAGCAAGCTGTTGCTTTTTTTAAGGGGGTGTGTTGACGTAAGACACAGTCAATACTTACCAAGACGTTAAGAACCAGGGCATCGAACAGGACCAGCTGCGAGTCGTACGTAAACTGCATCATCAAGCGAAGCCTGACACGGTCGGAGCGTCAGGTTCAGTCATTGGGAAGAGAAGGGGCAGGCCCCTCAGGAGGAGTGTCCGTCGACCAATCACTGCCAAGTACCGAATCGCCTGATTTGGTGGGATAAATAGTATAAATATCGGAAAAGGTACCTTAGCCTAGGGGAANGTGCGCAGGACTTCAAAGTCGGCTGCTGCCGTAAGCCTCCGCCAAATCTCGATGACGCTCCGTGTTGTGGTGACCGTTTGGACTTCCTCTACCTCCTCGGGACCTAGCGAAAGCTGCAGCCGACGAGACTGCAAAATATAGACATGCAGGAATACCTGCGCTGCAGCCTGACACTTTTGGTTGGTCGGATCACGCACGAAATCAACCCAAAATTGTAGAGGGCAGGGTTGCAAACAGATAAATCCAAATCAAATCTATTCAAATAAATCCAAATCTATCCAAATCAAATCAAATCAAATGGGCCGTCTGGCGATTCAGATCAAATCAAATCGCAATGCACAGATTCATTTGGATTCATTTGGATTTGGATACCCCACCTGGTGGACAGATCTGCAGGAAAAAGGGGGTCTTTTTCAGCCCATTTCCAGGCACAAGCCTGTCTTCACTCTGATTGGTTCCTATCATCCGACAGGAAAACATGACTAATTCTTGCAGGAAGGTCGGGTCGATGCAGCTTCTGAGAAATCTCCAAGGAGGGAAAGACTTTAATTGTATAAACTCTCGTCGTTCATTTGCAATGGCTCAACATGCGAACGCTGACTAGGCTTGGGGAGCTCTTTCGGCTTCCACTGCTCCTTCCGCTGCTTTAAGCATCCCTGTCAGCTCTGACTTCGGTTCGTCAGACAAAGGAGAAGCGGCAGATGACACATCAGTTTCCGTCGACTACATCGGCTACGAAGACATCGATTGGAATCGACTTTCGGGATATTCCATTCGTAGCCACCGAAGGAAGCAGCGGACGGGATGGGTGTGGGAACACGGATATGATCTCGAAAAGGACGGCTCCCGATTCTGGCTTTGCAAAATCTGCCACAAGCGAAAGACAACAACCACACATATGTACAACGCTGCGTCTACTAGCCAGGCGAACACCCATATGCAAGATATCCACCGGATCGATAAAGACGGAGCCATGCCACCGCAGACGAAGAAACAACGTACCCTCCTCGACATTGTTGCCCTAAACCCTCATCGACCAAAGGATCAAGCTTTCATGAACACGTTCATATCATCATTTGACCCTGCCCACTTTCGGCAGTTACTCATACGTTGGGTGGCAAGCGATAATATACCGTTTCACAAGCTCGAGAGCCCATACTTTCGCGATCTTATGGCGTATGCGAACAGTGCCATCGTAGATTCGGGAAGTCTTCCTACCCATACCACGATTCGCCTATGGATTGTTCAGACTTTCAATCGTTATAAGGGCGTCGTGACGGAATTACTTGCCCGTTCTCTCAGCCGCATTAACATCTCCTTTGATGCGTGGTCGACTCACAGGTTTACCTCTCTGGTTGGCCTCACCGTGCACTTTCTTGATGAGGAAGGAAAGTTTCGCACATTTCTCCTAGGCTTGCCACGGGTTGAAGGTAGGCACAGTGGCGAAAACCTTGCCGGCCGCGTGAGCGACATACTTCATGAATACGGGATCGAGGAACGCACTGGGTACTTTGTCACAGACAATGCGAGCAGCAATGACACGTGTCTTGAAGATCTGGGTATTGCATTGGGTTTCAGGAAGCAGCATCGCCGGCTTCGTTGTTGTGGTCACATCATCAATCTTGTCGCTCGATCCATCCTTTTCGGCACTGACGTCGACGCATTTGAGGAGGATTGCCAAGCCGAAAAGGAAATACAAGATGAGGTCAAACTCTGGAGAACCAAGGGCCCCATAGGCAAGTTGCACAACATTGTCCACTGGGTGCAGCGATCTGGCCAGCGCATCGAGAAGCTCCACAAGCTCCAGTTGATTGAGAACACCGCCTTGAGCCTTGAGGACAAGACAACCTACGACGTCGTCACAGACAACGCTACTCGTTGGAACTCCTCTGAAGCCATGATGGAGCGAGGCTACCTACTTCGGAATGCACTCGATTCTCTGGTCCAGGCGGAAGTGACGGAGTGGGACAAGTACGTGGCCAAGAAGACACAGAACGGGGGGATACCGATGCCGAGGAAGAGCCGCAAGCAGCCTACAATTGTTGGCGATAAAATGTCCACCGAGGACTGGTTAGTGATTGCAGATTATTTGGCGATCCTGAGACCATTAAAAATTGCGACTAAGCGACTAGAAGGCCGACCTCGAGAAGGCAAATTCGGCGCGATTTGGGAAGTCCTTCTAACGATGGAGTGGCTTCTGAAGCATCTGGAAGAGGTGAAACAACAGCACGAACGAGATGAGGAACGGTATTTACGGATTGGTTGCAACCCCGGCTGGATGAAGCTTGACGAATACTACACCCTTACCGAGACTAGTCCCGCGTACCTCGCGGCGCTTATCCTCCATCCAGCACTTCGCTGGTCGACTATCGAGTCGCAATGGGCTGACCACCCGGAATGGATAGTCAGGGGAAAGGCAGCAGTGGAAGGGCTGTGGGAAGAGTATCGAAACATGGCCGTCGAGCAGCAGGATGCGCCATCGGAGCAGCCGACTGTCACAGGGAAGACAACGGACCTGGACGACTTCATGGACTCAATCATGATGCTCAACACTCAGCCTGCTCTTTCGCTGTCCGCCACGCGCAATGAGTATGCAGAGTGGGTGGCCGTAACCGACCAAGGTGATTGTTTAGTGAGAGACCCCATTCAATATTGGATACTCCGAAAACGTCAGTATCCACGTCTGTCGAGGATGGCACTTGATCTCTTTTCGACTCCTGCAATGTCATCTGAGCCAGAACGGATATTCAGCCTCGCCGGTCAGATGGTCACGGCTCAAAGAGGGCGGCTCAAAGCAGATATCATAGGAGCCGCTCAATGTATATCATCTTGGGAGAAAAGTGGGGTTATCCAAATGGGATCCAAGTAGATCTAAATGGAATCAAATCAAATGAATTCAAATCAAATCGTGAGTTCTGTAATCCAAATCAAATCAAATCTGACCCTCCATTTGATTTGGATTTATCTGTTTACAACCCTGGACTGACCTGGCTGGGCAGAGGGAGGAGCACGTGCCAGAGCACGGGATCGGTGAGACCCCCACGAGGGCTCACGGTGAGGCTCTATATAGTAACTTGTAAGAAACCTTGCCATCCCTTTGCAGTCGTGAAATATGACAATGACCCATTAGCCTCCTTAACGACAAGATTTACATGTCTTTTTCGTTGTCCTTTTCTTCTGGACGCGTGATCGATCGGGGCCGCACTTTTGTTGTTTCGGATGCGCGGCTACGATTTCAATTGGCAATGGTTTCACAGCTCTCAAGTTCTTCGTATTATTCAGAATGGTATGTGTGATGGTGTGCCCTTGTTGGGGCTGTGTGGCTAGAGGCGGGAGAGAAGATAGAGCGGATCTAATGAATAGATCTCCGGTTATGTCATATTCAGGCTGGCTTCCTGTGTTGGTGTGCTCGAATTCCGTGGCTGGGTTAAACCAAGAGACTGGTGTAGCTAGCTGGGATACTACATCGTTTCTTGTACCACGACATCTTCCAATTCGGGGGTTGATAAGCTCTAGACTGTGTATAATGAGAGATGCTGATCGGGCCAACAATTGATCGGTCTCCTCCAAGAGAGTGAGTGTTAAGGGCAGTGAGCTTTCGGTGTCAGATTTGACGTCCAACATCATGTCAATTGTTTAGGGGTGTTTGCAAGGGACCTTTGCTTTGGGAATAAAGGTGCGGTTGGAGGAACTTTTTACCTTGGCGGCCAAATACTATTCATGCGCCTAAATTTAGTACGCCGCCTATGCTATATTGATAGGTGATACGGGGATCTGTGGCCGTTCTATAAGGATGAGACCGTCAACCTAGTAGATTTACGAACGGTGAGGTAGACTGTTGCTAAAATAAGTTGTATGCCATTTACGGAGCGATTGTAGGGGTCTACACATGGATCCCTAGCAAAATAGGGTGTTGTTTTTGGCTACCCTTCAAATGAAATAGAAATTCAGGATGACTATCTCGACAATTATACCGATCTGTCTTTTGTCGGAAAGGACGGCCCGGACATTGTAGATGGCAAATGCTCGTAGCTTGTCATTCAAGCGCTCGCACAATGCAGCCCAAAGCAAAAGAAGACGATCAAAGACAACTACGGTATTCACAACAGAGCTTATAAAAAGGCTGTCAAGAAAGTCTACAAAAAGCTAGACTTGGCTACAGTCTTCCACACAGATAAAAGTAGCAAGATTGCAAACCTGACAAAAATGATTAACGGTGTGGATGAAAGCGAAGGATTAAAAAGGAAGTCTTTACAGCTTTTTTTTTGGAAAAGATTCGCGGGCGGGAGAAGTGAAGACTAAGAGTAGGTTGGCAGTGGATTTGTTGCAGATGCTCGGTCTATACTCTATAGTGTGAATGACAAGACCTTAAACTAGAACTTTGCTGGAATCCGCGGATCTCGGATTAAGTGAATTAGGTAAATAATTCCTCCTAATTAGTTTAACTAGAAGCAAAATCGAAGCTCACATAGCAGCCTGCGGTTGGAATCCTGCTGAATTTTGGGGTATGTGTCGGTATATAGCTGCACTGGCGAGGTAAGGGGAGGAGCACGTGACAAGGAGCGTGCCCCGGGGGTCCCTGGAGGACCCTGGGGAGGCTCCACTGCCCTGGAATCCTTGCGCACAGATATGCCTCACCAGACCCCTATTCAGACTTTCGTTGTTACTACTACTAACCACCGGCATACCGATAAGTTCTAAATTTCATATTAGTGACAGATATGGTTATTTTGGATGAAGACCCAATCCACATGTCCACATAATGTTGGACAATTATGATTAGATCATTCACAGTCCAGAATCCAAACAAAGGTCATTCATTTTACCTGCTTCATTTTTTAAAATATATTTAGTCCGAAAGTCTGGCCATTTACCCAGTCACTCAGAACACTGGACATGCCCTGTGCCTCCCAGTCTTGGAGATACTCGGTTATATCGCTTTCCAGACGGTCTTGCATCTCGTCATTTTGCCCGAAGAGGAAGTCGCTGCCATTAGAAAAGAGAAGAGAATTTTCCTCGGCATTATACATGTGGGGAAATGAATGCTTGGTTTTAACCACACCCTTCACAAGCTGAGAAAACGCGTTGCAGATTTGATACAGCCTAGTAGAGCCCGCGGAGGAGTTTTGCATATTCTTTAAAATGTGCACAACGGAGTCTAGCAGTTGGGAGTCCTCTATGCTCGCAGTGGCGATAGCGTGCAGAAAGACCACAACAAAAGGGGTGAAGGAGGAGAATTGGAGGACCCTGCAATTGTAAGTGATCACATCGTGCGTGTGTTAATAAGCGTAATAACCATCAAGAGGTCCTACCAATTGGCATAGTCTGTTTCTGACAGCATGTCTGTGGAGATATACTCGGAGAAGCAGAAAACATGCCCATTCAGGCTCTTGCAGGCCGCATCGAAGCATTGGGGGCTGATGCCCACGCTGGAGCCGAGGCCAGGAGAAGTCCGTAACAGACACGTCAGCGTCGAATAGTACATTACATCCCAGTGTTTGTTGGACAGATCAAAAATCCGGACATGGATTGCCTTCTCATGGTTGATCTGCGAATTAGTGAGTAGAGGTAACGGTTGGTTATTCTTCGTCTTTACGCACCTGCTCCCTTTCAGTCAGTAGATGACCCATTTCAACGACCAGTCTCTGCCGGTGGCTTTCTTGATCTTCTACGCTAGTGCGTGACGCTGTGACAGAGTAGAAGTGGTCGTAAATCTCTCCTTGGACCCCTGCAAGCTTGATCAAGCCGACAAAACTCTCGTCCCATGGCCGCAGTGCAGGGTCGTCTGACAGATTTGGTAAGTGCACGTCGAGATCGGTTCCACGGATGTAGGCACAGCGACCGGCAAGAAGGGCCACGCTTTTGTCGATAGTGTAAATCGTCCAGAAAAGGCGTCGCATCTGAGCAGCTCGATCGGGCAGATTTTTCTGATAGGTCAACTCGCGGTGGTAGCCGAGCATCTGACACTGGCCGGCAGCAGCGTTGAGGAGCATTGAGCACAGCTGTGGGCTTGCTTCATCTTGCGATTTGATGACTCCCATGGTCAGGGCAAAGATGTTTTCAAACGTCGGGACACAGAGGAGGTCATACGACTCCAGACCACTGTTGAGGCTCTTCTCACAGATGGCCAGGTTGGCACGAAAGTCGAACTCATCGCACATGGTGTCTTGGAAGGCGAGACGCTCGCGCATGACACAATACAAGATGCCATTCATAGCAGTCAGATGCCCGACGGAGGGGGCTTCGGTCGGGAAGTAGACTTTTTGGCAGAGGCTCTCAAAGATAGAAATGTCGATGATGACCCACGATGCAAAAAAGGCTGGGCGGTTTGCTGCGGCTGTCAGCATTCTTCACTTCCTCTGGAAAGTGGCGCTTACCTCGGATGCTTCGCAACAGGGCCAGGACAAGTTTAGCTGGGAGTAGCGTGATGGGAGGCCTGTATCGAGGTGCTGGATTTCTCATGAACCGGTAGTCATCAATAGCGGGCAGCGTGTTTTCCGGTTGGAGCCACGTATTAAGCGAACTGAGAGCGGAGTCTAAGTCATCCTCGTCCTCCTTGTTGAGTTCCGCACCGGCCGTCCTCCGGGCTAGCTCGGTGGCTTGCTCGGTGGCTTGTAAGGAAAGGCTTGTAAATGAGGAAGCTCCTTCGTACAAGATGTTAGTGCCTCGCGGAGTGCATTGTGGTTCGCTCCGGGGGTTGCCGGTCTTGACTGCCCGGGCTGACGAAGGAGGCACCACACCATCTTCTGCTGGAGTCTGCCTATTGTTGGCGATCGTGGCTTCGACATGCTGCAGCCGTTTGTCGAGGCTTTCGAGGGTAGTCGTTCTGGACGCGCGGCGTTAGAGTAGTGTAGTACACTATGAACAAGCCATCATGACGCACAGATCCGTCAACTTCTGGTTCAGCAAGGCACCAGAGCGATTGTCCCGGGACGGGCGTATGTCCCGACAGCTTATGCCGGCGTTCCGGCAGTTGGAGCAGGGATTCGATCGGTCACAGCGGATCTGGGAACAGTTAGCCACCAGGCCGGTTGCAATTAGACCGCATTACGAACTTTGCGTATCCAGCATGCTTCACACTGATCGAACAAGAGGTTAGTTCATCTGCAACCGGCAACTAACAAACTGGGCAGTTCCAAAATTACCGCGCGCGGAACAAGTGACCGGCGCTGTCGCCTCTCCAGAATGGTCTCATTCCCGCTGGAATCTGCCATGCTGGCTGTTGGAGTCGCCATGGTCGGGTGGTGGATGCCTTGGAGACATGTTGTGGAAGGAGAGGGAAGCCGCGGAGGCGCGGGACTACGGGCGCGCGGCGTCCGAGAAGCCGAGACCCACCTTACTCAGCCTGTTGGCATGACGAAGCCAAGAAGGGTGTTGATGACTGCCTGTTGATGTTTTTGACATTATTTAAGTAATTCTTCATTCCGCTTACTTCTATCTGGACAAACAGGAATCAATAACCCATATCTTCGTCATGGCTTCCAACTCTCGAACCGAGCGACTGACACCCCTGGATCTGCTTATGCCCCGGACCTACATCGCGGCGGCTTTGACATTCCAAATGACTGATTCTACGTCTGAGGTGATAAAAACTTTGCAGAGTGGCGTTGATGACCTATGCAAGCAGCTCCCGTACCTGAAGGGCCATGTCTTTCCCACGACAGCGACGGAGGGCCAAAAACCCGGCCTCGAGCTCCGATGGGACATCAACGGCCCTGCCCCGGCCATTATCGACAAGGGTACCATCCCGACGACCCATGCCGCACTTTTTGCGAAAGGCCTTCCACCAACAGAAATTCCGGATGGTGTATGGCCGGTAAGTGCCATGATCGACGACGCAGCCTTCCAAACCGGAGTACCCGTCTTCGCCGCCAGCGTATTTCGCTTTGCAGACGGCGCTGTGGGGTTGTGTGTTTGCCTCCACCACAATACCGTGGATGCTACAGGATACTCCGACGTTCTCAGACTGTTGGCACACGTCATGTGTAGTGAAGGGCAGCGGGATGCTACCCTGGCGACGACACCGACTGGGCGATGCAGCCGCCTATCAGATGCCCTATCCGCCCAGCTTGCGGTTGCCTCTTCACTTTCAACCAACGAACTTTTTGCGAAGCACCCCGAATACTCGGCCTCACCACCGGTGTTTTCAACAGAGGCGCTCACCGCGAAGAAGTCGTGCAAGGTGTTCCGGCTGCAATTGTCCAAAATTGACTCCATCAAGGCAACACTAGGGAATAGTGCCATTTCCAAACCGACCACCAACACGGTGGTCTGCGCGCTACTCTGGGCTGCTGTAACTCGCGCACGCCTGCAGAGGCTTCCGGACTTGGGCCAAAATGGAACCTGCAGCAAGCTCATAACCGCCGTCAATGGCCGCAGCCGCGTCGAAGGCAAGACGCTGTCATCCGTCGATGATCCATACCTAGGCAACACCATACTTTACGCTCTGACTGAAAAACCCTTTCAAGTTCTCGGATCTGGAATGCGGGACTCACCAAGCAATTTCGGCGCCTTCATCGATGCCATTGTCCACTCGGAGGAGCCGGCAAATGTTGGGGCACAAGCCATGGCCGAGCTGCACTGTCTGGCCAGTGGCATGGCAGACTACCGCACAGTCTTCCCGGGATGGGACCTGTTTGGGTCGCGGGACCTGGTTATCACTAGCTGGGCAAACCTCGGCATATATGACCTGGACTTCGGAAGGCATCTGGGCAGGCCAGCTTTTGTGCGTGTTCACCGTGCCGAGGCTGACGGCGTTTCGATCGTGTTGCCCCGCAACCGTCGGGCTGGGGTTGGAGAGGTGATTGACGTCATGCTCATGCTTAGGGAGGAGGATATGAAGACCTTGGAAGAAGATGAGGAATGGAAGGCGGTGTGCCGAGAAAGTAACTCTGGGACAGACAGCGAATGAAAGCCAATTACGGACAGGGATGGAAGACGAGAGACAAAATAAAACAAGAGATAATGGTGGAACCAGGGTGTGTCGTCTCCCGGGGGCCCTCTCCCTCAAGAAGACAATAGTTAAGATATGGCATCAGTCCTGTCGTTGCAAAGTTCCCCCCCATTGAACATAAACGCATCTATCTACCTGATGTGGTTTAGTGCGACCTGTCGGTACACCGCGGTTAGTTAGTTATCAACGATCGTTGTGATGTCACAGTCGAAGTCACCGTGGCCCTGTACGTCCGCAAGTGAGTGCCCTGCGGTGGTACAATGGTCTGTGGTGATGCTTCTTCGTTCTTCTTCTAGGTCTAAGTCTGAATAGGGGCAGGAGAGGCCTCGCAACGTAGTTACTCACAATCGTTTCAGACTGGTGGAGCCTCACCGTGAGTGTATGAATGAATGAAGTTTATTCCGCCCGGAGGCACTAAGCCTAAAGGGCTCGTCTGTACGATGCTTATATAACAATTGCTTACCTAATACAACATCCTCTTGTTCGATCATGTCTTCTCCTTCTTTCATCATCGTGTCTACTTCTCCCTTTACTCCTCCCTTATCCTGTTTGCTAGTTGGACAGTTGGGCCTCTTGAAGATCCTCCTCCAAGTGTTCAGGGTCCTATGACTGGTGCCTGAAGCCGGGTCTACTGCTCGTTGTGTTGGTGTAGTGTTGTCGGGGGTTTGCTGGGGGTATTGTTGATGTGTGTCCCTGTTGTGTCGTTCATCCTGTCTCTCGGTCGTAGTCTAGTCTGCCCGTCGCCAGGGCGTACTTTATCGTTGCGCGCACTGCTTTCATGTCTGGTCTCCAGTCGTCTTGGTCTGTCGGTCCTTTCCCTCCWAMGG
>JACCPH010000199.1:0-16926 GCA_014183095.1 Harringtonia aguacate
AGTTTTTTTCGGCTCGTTACCGCTAAATCCTGACCGGCAAGGCAACTTCGATCGAAGCAATTGCCTCGCGCAATACGAACCACCTCTCGACTACAAAAACAACCTCTCCTCCCTCCGTCAGCACCCACTCCAACCCCAATGGCCACCACAACCAGCTCTGGCGAGAGAGACTCTCCCCTACCGACGGTAGAGACGTCAGGGACGGGGATGGCATCAAGCGAGGCTACGAAGCAAGCAAAAGGAAAAACAACGGTGCTTCAAGCCAACAAGGAGATCCTCGAGCAACTGGTTCATGACATGGCCAACTACGACCTCACTGACGAAGCACTTCGTGAAGGAGTAAGGGATGAACTAGAACTGAGGGAGTGGACCGAGGAAGACCTGCGATGCGCTGGATCTGGGCGCACCGTACTGAAAAACCTGCTTATGGAGAGAGGCGTCTACGTGCCTCCGCACAACAACAAAGGAGACTCGCTTGAAAAAGCACTCCTTCGTACCATTATGGCAGAGGACCCTCCTCAGTGGACCGGGAACACGGCAAAGGCTAAGGCTTCAGAGATCAACGGTATGAAAACGCGTAACCTACAGCTTCAAATAGCCTTAGGCCCCGACCTCGTTGCCAAAGGTTATCACAAGGAGAACTTAACGGCCACGCAAGCCCAAGGACTCCCTGATCACGCGGCTGGCAGCCTCGGCCCTCCTACGACTACCCTGAGTTCCTCGTCGGGACTGGTCTCGAGACCGTCTGAGCCCTCAGTTGATCAATACGGCTCAGCGACCCCGAATCCCATTCGAATGAACCTCCCAGTGCGCCAACGCAGTGAGAACAACGGACCGCATCGTCAACTGCAATACCACGTGGTGCCGGCAGCGTCTGACGCAGAAAGGAGGAAGGAAGGCCGTAGGGCAATGGAGACTATCGCCAAAACGTACCCTAAGGAAGATCGCTATCAAGGGACCGGTGACAGGGCTAGCCTCTGGCACAAAGCATCGCGCTTTTTGCACTACTGCCAGTCTCAAGGCCTCGAAGAGACCCTCCTGGCCAACGCCCTACCGATCATGACAACTGGGGCTGCCAGAGAGCACTGTATTTGGCTGTCCCGTGAAGCCAACGGCGACTGGCGTCAGATCTACCGCGGCCTTGAAATGCGATTTGAGGATGATAACCAGCGACGTATGCGAGAGGAGGACTGGCAGACGATGACGCTTAAGGGCTACATGGCGACTGCTGAAAACACCAACAAACTACTCTCAGAGGGCGTACAGGGCTTGTACGAGTTACTACAACGGATGCAATACTCACTGGAAGAGAGGCTCTCTGACCCTGAAGCCTTGCGCACGCGATTTGCGTCAGCCTGCGCAGCGCACCCAGTAGTGGCTGACCTCGCTGCCGCCTACGGACCAACCTGCACGACAGCAGACCAACTTTGCGCCGTCTTACGTGGTATTCTACAGTCTCGAGAGCGACTACAGCCTTCACGGCAAGAAAGGAGACTTAAGGAGCCTATTGACTCTCTTATCACCGAGCGTACTTACCACGGGAAGAGTGACAACTATCGCCAGAAGCCCTTCAACAACCACAGCAAACAGCAAGGGCAGTCTAACGGCAAATGCTTCATCTGTGGGAAGCCAGACTGCCGTATGTGGAAGCATACGCCTGAGGAGAGGCGCCAGCATCGTGAGGATTGGATAAAGAACCGAGAAATCAGCCAATATCACCAACTGGCACAAGACTGTGAAGTTATCGTATACAACGATGACTTAGAGGAGGCTGAGGAGGCTGAGGAAGGCTTTAATCACGAAGATCACGTGGAATACGCGTTCTTCGCCTCGGCGGCCACTGCAACGGCTGCCACAGAGACTATCTCAGCCGACAGACTAGCCTACGCGTTGTACGGTGATGACAACTGGCAAGACTGTGGACCCCTCGATACGGACCTACCACTGACAGCATGGTCACGATACTCCGCGACGCAGTTCATTGGCATCATCGTCGATACCGGCGCTGCTGCCTACTCGACCGCCGGAAAGAGCCAATTCGAAGCCTTGCAAAGGGCGCGCCCCGAAGTCAGACTCGACAAGCCAGCGCAAGACGAAATCACCGTAAGGTTTGGCGTTGGGAAGTCAACTTCGATAGGATCGACCACTCTGACTACCACAATTGGTGAAGTCACCTTCTACGTCATGCCGACCGATACTCCCTTCCTTCTAAGCCTCGCCGACATGGATCGACTGGCTACGTATTTCGACAACACTAGGGACGTTATGGTAATGGCAGACGGCCAGGACAGGCCTGTCATACGCCGCTTTGGGCACGCCTTCATCTCGATTTCAAAAGTGCCCAGTATCCTCGCGTCTAGCTTCTTTACAGAGTCAGAATTGCGGCAGCTGCATCGCAGGTTCGGTCACCCATCCGTTGAACGTCTACATCAGCTTTTGACGAAGGCTGGGCACGATGACGTCGACCGCAAGGCTCTGGAGAAACTGCAACGATACTGTCACCAGTGCCAGATGGAGAAAGGTCCTCCGAAACGCTTCAAATTCAACATCAAGGACGGCGACGATCCTGTATTCAACGCAACGATCGTTGTCGACGTCGCATACATTGACTCGAAACCTTATCTTCACGTCATTGACGAAGGCACTGGTTTTGCGGCACCCCGATGGCTGACAGATATATCAGCGCAGCACACATGGGATGCCCTGCGCGCTTGTTGGCTAGATACCTACCTTGGGCCACCTGACGTGATCGTTCATGACGCTGGCACCAACTTCACGAGCAAGGAATTCAGGGATAATGCTGCCCTCTTTGGCTCACGGCTGAAAGAGGTCCCAACTGAGGCTCATCAAAGCGTTGGAAAGGTGGAGCGATATCACCCCGTTGTTGAAAGGGCGTATAGCATCATAAGTAAGGAAATACCAGCGTTGCCTGACGACATGAGGCTCCAAATGGCGATCAAGGCTGTCAACGATACCGCCGGTCCCAACGGACTGGTCCCAACACTGCTTGTTTTTGGTGCCTACCCCCGATTGGCAGCTGCGGCTTCACCGGCTGCACCAATCAGCAAAAGGGCTGCGGCACTGCGTCTGGCAGTGAAGGAGTTGGAAAAGGCACGCGCAGATAGGCAGATTGCCGAGGCTCTACGGCTGCGTAACGGACCTATCGCCACGCCAGTGCATGAAATTGCACTTAACTCAGAAGTGACGGTCTGGCGAGACAACGCCAAGGATAAGAAGCGCTGGACCGGCCCTTTCCGAGTTGTGGCAGTAGAAGGAGAGACTGTCACGGTGGACTGCGGTAACGGTATTCTGAGCGACTTCAGAAGCACCTCCGTACGGCCCTACCAACGGGACTCAGAGCAACCTAACGGCGACGGCGCCGTGATACCGCTCCCGGAGCCTCGCAGACGACGTGGGCGACCCCCCGGGACGGCGTCCCCGGAGCCCCCGACGCGGACAACGAGGTCTACTGAGAAGCAGGACGACGGGGCCTTAGGGCCGGTATACGGATCGATCACGGTTAACACCGGCGCTACGGTCTACCTAACAACACCAGCGGCAGCCTCGAGTTACGAGGACTCCCGCCGCAAGGAACTATTCGGACTGCTGGAGAAGGGCGTCTTTGAGGTCATTAAGCGCCAGGAGGTGCCCCAGGGCACTCGAATCTTCAACGGCCGCTTCGTCGACGAGATCAAAAACGCAGGGACTGCACAGGCCATGGAGAAATCGCGACTGGTGGTGCAGGCATATAACGATGCCGGCAAGGCTACTGTGCTGACAGAGTCACCGACGATCCAGAGGCTTAGTCAGAGGCTGATCTTGAGCATCGCGGCCTCCAAGATTCAGAAGGAGGGCCTGGGCCTGTATTTACGCGATATCTCGCAAGCCTACGTGCAGTCGCAGTCAAGGCTGCAACGTGACATCTTCATCAGCCCGAATGACGCGATTCGCCAGCTTCTTCACCTAGAGCCTCACTCTGTGTTGAAGGTAGTACGACCGCTGTACGGGATACCAGAGGCAGGCAACCACTGGTATGCTACGTATAGCAGGCATCACGTGGAAGTACTGAAGATGAAGCCTTCGACCTTCGACGCGTGTCTTTTGCTGTCGGCGACGGCCGACTTCGCACTGGTGGGACTTCAAACCGATGACACGCTGATTTTGAGCGACACCAACTTCGCCAGGCGGGAGGAGGAGGCTCTGCAACAGGCGAAATTCCTTGCGAAGCCACGTGAGAGGCTCAGTCCCGATCGACCGCTGAAGTTCAACGGCGGCGTCGTGAGCCTGAGAGGCGGCTGCCTTCAACTCTCTCAGAAGCGCCAGGTGGTGAACCTCAGTATCGTCACCAGCACGCCTCAAGTCAGCCGAGGGACGAGAGGGAGGGTAAGCCAGCCACTCAACCAAAAAGAGCAGTACATTGCTCAACGTGCGCGTGGCGCATACGTGGCCTCTGTCTGTCAGCCCGAGGCTGCGTTTGATCTCTCTTACGCCGCGCAACACCCCGAGCCCGGTGATGAAGAAGTGAAGGCACTGAACGCGCGCCTACAGTGGCAGCTGGACCACGCGGAGAGAGGCCTCACCTTCGTGCCACTCGACGAGGCTACACTGAAGGTGGTGGTCTTTACTGACGCCGCGTTTGCCAACAACAAGGACCTAAGCTCTCAGATTGGCTACGTTATCGTGACAATGGATGACACCGGCAAGGCTAACGTGGTGCACTGGTCCTCGACTAAGTGCCGCCGCGTAACGCGGAGTGCACTGGCCGCTGAACTCTACGCTCTAGTTCACGGCTATGACGTAGGCTCTTGCGTGAAAGCAACGATGGACGAGATTTACGGCAGGAAGGTGCCCCTGGTGATTTGTACCGACTCCAAATCAATATTCGAGGCGATCACGAGGCTCGGGACTACCACCGAAAAGCGCCTAATGATCGACATTCAGATGATGCGCCAGGCCTACGAGAGGAGGGAGGTTACCGAGTTAAAGTGGATTGCAGGCACCGACAACCCTGCCGACGCAATGACCAAACACCAGGGCAAGGCCTGCGATGCCCTCACGAGGCTCATTAACACTAACCGGCTGAGCCTAAAAGAGGAGGCCTGGGTTGAGAGGGCGGAGACGTGAAGGCAAGGAGACGTCGGAGAGGAGACCCCGTTGAACGCAGCAGTTTTTCATTTGTTTTTTTTTTTCATTTGTTTTCTTCACTTCACTCCCCGGCCGCCGCAGCACTACGGCAGCCGAGTCCTGCACCTGAATAACGTGGTGAATAGCATCACGACTTTCAGAAGTGCCCAGTGTGGGTAGATTAGTAGGACTAGGCTCTCGGTTCAGTAAGGTCGCTGGCACGCCATCGCAAGGCTTGCCACGTGACCTCTGAATAGGGGGTGAAATCCCTGTATAAAGTGGCTACGTGGCCCCTGGCAGAGATTTCAACCCTCAAGAAGAACAAGAACGAGACTGACCAAATTGACCATTGTACCTGTAGGACACTCACCTACGGCTGTACAGGGCCAGCGGTGTCTCAAAACTACTTTATTGGATTGCAATCCCCTACTTTTGACTGCAGTGAACCGACAGATAATGATGCAGTGGTACGAGAAGCTTCCGAGATTCTCGGGTTTGGTAACGATGTACTCCATGGGATCCTGTTGACCAGTGTAGGAGCTCGACGGCGATGTCTCGACGGGTACATTTCGAGAAAAAAGATCATAGGAGCATGGCAGGACTCTTTGCATATTTTGGTCGTCGAGCATAAAGTTGAAGGTTGTCGTGGCGGCCACTGCGTAGCGGTCTAGGAGGTAGACAACCCAGCAAAGTCGCCGGCGACCTTCGTCCTCGATCCACGAACGTGGTTCGCCAACTGCGACGAGCCGGATGGAGCCTGTATGCGGAGCGTCCTCCGCGTCAGCCGTGAGGTAGATGCTGGTTTCTTTGTCCAGGTCGAGCTGCCGCACATTCTGCGCCAAAAGTGAGAGCAGGTTCCATCCACGCGGGCCGTTGGAAGTCCCCAGTTCGTCTAGGGCAATAATAACCAAGGCTCTCAGCGCAGGTATGCTGACATGTTCCATTACATAGATTTGGACGCGGCGCTTGCACGCTTTGTGGTAGTGCGCCTTCATTTCAGCAGAAAGCCGGGGATCCTTGGAAAAGCGCAGCGTCGTCGCGATGATTGCACAGAGCAATATTTCATCGGACTCCAGCAGCCGCTCTGACCCTAGTAAGTTTTCAAATGTTGTTTTCCGCTCAAGAATAGGGCACCATGTGTTGCAGTGCTTGAAATAGAGATCGACGAGGGTGTAGAGCATATATTGGGGGGGGTAGATCAGGGTTTGACGACTATAAAGTCTAGAGATTTTGTGAGACTATGGCGTCTACACTGCCATTGGTGAAACCTGGAGAGCCGTTGACCAGCAAGTTCAGCTGGGACGGTGTTCGAACCTGGGGGGCCTGGTCACCCGGAGGTGGCCTCTCTTGGCCCCTGTCCACTTGCCATCCAGGACTTGTAAACACCGGCTGTCTTGCGGGGAAAGTAGGCGTGCTCCTCGAAACAGTAGTTATCTTGTTCTTCTTCGTTTCCGCGGAGCGCCAGCTGTGGTATTCGCAGCAACCCCTTCACTGCTGGACGCATCGTCGTGACTCAAAGTCGAGTTGACCTCTTCCTCGGCTAAGGGCACCAGTGCTGCGTTCGCTGATGGCGTTTCTGCGCCATTTCCTCGGAAACTCCACATGTTGTGCGACGAGGAGGTTGTTATGTCCCTTGACATTACAAAAGCCGGCTGCTACCGGGCTGTCTGTCAATGGGCCGTCTGCGCCTCCCTCGGGGGAAATGATATCGAAGGCATTGAGACAGACACCAGAAAATGGAAACGAGGCAAAACCCGGGGGGTAAGAGTATGCGCTCTTTGTTGCGGGGAAATCTGGGGAATCAATACGGAGTGTCGACATCAAGATGAATTGGCCTTGGACTCAGGAGAGCCGGAGGGCCTTGCTAGCACGCACGCCCGAGTGCGTATCAGTAAGCAGACTCCGAAATGTGCGTGCAGCGCACTATCCTCGGTTAGTATCCTCCTGGTCGGACAGAAAGCACGGCGTATTACTCCGTATTGGTACACTATTAGCGGGGCTCCTCATTAATAGGTGGGTTGAAGTGTACGAAGGCAACCAAGTACAGGTACTTGCCACCACAGTTCTTGGCCGATAATATGGGGAGGGTGAAGGAGCGAGAGGGGCGAGGGGGGGGGGCTCTCAATCCGGAGGCTACGCCTCAATATCCCTGCCGACACTGCAGTTGGCTCATGCGTGATAGAGAATACTGTGGTTGATCATCCGCGCCACGAACATAAACGGTATCGCCGAGAACAGTACGGAACAGTCGTATTGCCGAATGGGCTAAAAGGAGCTCGGAAAACGCAAAGCTAAGGTACAATACGTACTATGTATACATGCTAACAAAACAATCGCGGACCCAAACCCCACCTGTGGAGTGTCTCAGCTGGCCCACCCTTTGCTCATCTCGACAGCCTTCTCCCACTGATCGAAGCGTTGCGACGCCTCGGCAGAGCTGATGCTCGGCTTGAACATCGTGCGGCCCTCTGCGTTCACGTGCTTGAGATCCTCCAAACTCTTCCAGACGCCAACAGCCAATCCTGCCGCAATTGCTGCGCCCAGGGCTGTCGTTTCACGCATAGCCGGGCGGTTTACGGGAATACCAATTAGGTCCGATTGAGTCTAAGCCGGTTTTTCGTTAACCCCATGCCAGTCTTCGGCGGTCGGGATGTGCGGCGGAGCGCACTGCACTAGGCGGAAACACGTACCTGCATGATCATATCCGAGTTGCACATGCCGCCATCAACGGCAAGTTCCGTCAACGCGTGGCCGCTGTCCTTTTCCATGGCATTCAGGATGGCCTTGGTCTGGAAGCAGGTGGCCTCGAGAGTTGCGCGCGCAATGTGTCCGCGTTGCGTGTACGCGGTGATGCCAAAGATGGTGCCGCGAGCATCATCGATCCAGTAGGGCGCGAACAGGCCGCTGAACGCTGTAACGAACGTACAGCCACCGTTGTCCTCGACCGTCTCAGCAAGCGCGCTGATCTTCGCCGACGAGTCCACGAAGCCAAGATTGTCCACGAGGAATTTGACACTGGAGCCCGCCACGGCAATGCTGCCCTCGAGAGCGTACATCCTGCGGCCTTCGCCAAAGTCAAAGGCGACCGTGGTCAGCAGGCCGTGCGACGAGATGGTCGGCTTGTCGCCAATGTTGTACAGGAGGAAACAGCCCGTGCCATAGGTGTTCTTGGCCAGACCAGCAGAGAACCCTAGCTGGCCAACGAGGGCGGCCGACTGGTCGCCCAAGCAACCCGCGATCTTGGTGCCCTTCAATGCCGTGCCCGCCAGCGAGCCGTAGACTTGGCTGTCGGACGACCGCACGATCTTGGGAAGGAGAATTTTGCTGCGGTCGAGACGGAACCAGTCCAGGAGATCGTCGTCGTAGTCGAGGGTCTCCAAGTTCATGAACATGGTGCGCGATGCGTTAGAGGGATCGGACACGTAGACATCATATGCCGGCCCACCGTTCAGCCAGTAGGTCAACCATGTGTCCACGGTACCGAATGCCAGCACGCCCCGCTCGTAAGTATCCTTGACCGCTGGGACGTTTTCCAGCAGCCAGAGCAGCTTACTGGCAGAGGGGTATGTGGATAGAGGCAGGCCACACCGTCCGGTGAGTTCGCCCGCACCAAGCCGATGCTTCAGCCGGCGCACAAGATCCTTCGAACGCGTATCGGTCCAGACAATGGCATTGTGCAGCGCCTTGCCCGTCGTCTTGTCCCACACGAGGGTAGTTTCGCGCTGGTTTGTAATGCCGACGGCCTTGATCTGCTCACGAGAGTGACCCTGGTTCTCGAAATCCGTCACAGCAGCGTCGATGCAGGCTTCCACAGACGAGATAATCTCCTCAGGGTCATGTTCGTGCCAGCTGGCATGGAGCGAGTCAGTAACAAGACGTATAACAGAACTGGAACGTAGCTCACCCAGGCTCTGGATAAATCTGCGTGAATTCAATCTGATGCGATGAGATCACATGGCCTTGCGGGTCAAAGATCAGGAAGCGTGAGCTCGTTGTGCCCTGGTCAATGGCCCCGACAAAGGAGAGATTCTGAGTCCCGTTGACGGAAGGCATCTCGTAGAGGGGTAGTGACGAAGGTAGTAACAAAAAATAAAATGAAAATTACGCTGCAATTTTTTACAAGATGGCTCAAAATGGAGGAAGCGGGGGATGACATGAAGACTGAGGGCAAGAGAGAAAGCAATTGGATCCCCAGATTTATTTGTACTCTCTCCCTGTGAAGCACGTTCTGTTCCCGTCGGCTAAGAGCCCGTCTTGGGGTGCGGAGCAGAGTGACAACCCCAGCTAAGACCAACACTCTCCTCCCCGGGTTGTGGGGATAGAGAATCCTACCTTGCTCTTTGCTCTCGTAAAGGTTTAGACCCAGCCCCTTTTAAAAGCCGCAGTCAAATTGAGGGTGTCACATGGGTGTAAGTTTCCTCGGTGGTCGTCAATTTGTCCGTTGGACCTAGGGTCTATTTCGGGGCCAAACCCCGAGTAGCAAGGACTTTCTGACGACTAAAGTCACTAAATATTGCCAACTTGCTGAATGAGACGCACCATTATCGTGCTTGCACGTGCACTCCTGCCAAATTAACCGTTTCTTTGTCCGTGTTTTCCCTGGCTTCGCGCTTGTTACCCACAATAGGAAACTCGGGGTGCTTGGGGTTAGCAAACTCGCCTAATTTTTGGTACTGATCACCCGCTTTTCGTCATGGTAGCAATTCGGACCCTCGTACCGAGAATCGGGTTCATGTCTTGCACAATCTTCCCATCTAAGTCTGAGCAACGCTCGATGCATGGTTTATAGGAACTTTGGTATTGTAAGACGGATATGGGCGGGGGGCTGAGCCTCGTGACCTGATGGATGGCCGGCGATTCAACGTCTCGGTGCGTCGCCTCCTGGACAACAGACACCTGACGAAAACAAAAATTCAGAGTGGGGAACGGCTTCGTTTGCCCCATGGGATATAAAAACTTCCCCATTCCCCAGAAAATCGAGCGACCACGCCACCTGGAACATCTCAGCGGCATAATCTGGCCATCGAAGATTCAGAGTCATCCCCAGAATTGCACCCCACGCCCCCGAACATCATATCGAGATGAGTGCCAAATGGCCTGAGCACGAGGAGGTCTCCAACGAGTCTATGGCCCCAGTCGCGGTTGAGAAGCTTCCTGTCTGGAGCAGGATACGGGAGGTAGGCCAGATCTTCTTTTCGGAGTTCTTGGCTACTATGACCCTGCTCTTGTTTGGCGACGGCGTCGTGGCGCAGGTTGTGTTGAGCTCTGATACAAAGGGAGACTACCAGAGCATTACCTGGGGATGGGGGTATGTTCTGATTGACTCTTGTTGACACGATCCGGATCCTTCGGAAATCCCTACTAACGCCTCATTTTCAGTATTGGAGTCATGCTCGGTGTCTACGTCGGTGGCAAGTCCGGAGGCCACATGAACCCGGCTGTGACCTTGGCCAACTGCCTCTACCGTGGTCTTCCGTGGCGCCAGTTCCCCGTGTACTTCATGGGACAACTGCTTGGAGGCATGGTTGGCGCCGCAATTGTGTACGGGAACTACCGATCGGCTATCAACATGTATGAAGGTGGTGCAAACATTCGCACTGTCAGCGGGGACCATGCCACGGCTGGAATCTTCTGCACGTACCCGGCTGCGTTCATGTCGCGGACGGGCATGTTCTTCTCCGAGTTCATTGCCAGCTCCATCTTGCAAATGGTCATCTTTTCTTTGGCTGATAACGATAACATCGGCGCTGGCCCTCTGCTTCCGCTCATGTTATTCTTTCTCATCTTCGGTATCGGTGCCTGCTTCGGTTGGGAAACTGGATACGCAATCAACCTGGCCCGTGACTTCGGCCCGCGTCTGGTTTCCTACATGATTGGGTATGGACGTGAAGTGTGGTCGTATGGGGGATATTATTTCTGGGTATGAACGAGACATCTATCCCATTAAACTTGTATTCTGCTAACCTTTTTGGCACAGATTCCGATGGTCGCGCCATTCTGTGGATGTGCTTTCGGGGGGTTTCTCTACGACGTTTTCATTTACGCTGGCGAGAGCCCGATCAACACTTCAGCTCTCGGACTTCCCAGGCTGTTGAAGCCGCAAAAGAAAGTCTGGTCGAACACACGCCGGTAGGCATTCCAAACTGAGGTTTAGCTTCTAAAAGGCTTAGTGACGAACGATCAGGAGTGATCACCCTAGATAGATTAAAGAGCACGCTCGCTCCCTCGAGCCAGTAGGTAGAGAGAGCTCAGGCTCTCCAGTAGTTAGTCTAAAGTAATTGATTGGATCTAGTATTCATTCATGCCAATATAGACCCCGATACCTCTCAGAGTTTCTACTGCGCAGCAAGGTTCATTACACACCCCCTGTCAACAGATCGGCCAACGCACCGTCCGGAAGATACACTAAAAAGTCTAAATACTGAAAGTGAACGGAAACGAAGTCTTCATCCGATAGGTACCGGCCCAGACCTACTCTGAGCTGTACAGCGCGTCATTAACAGGGACTCGACCTAATCATGTCCGGTTGCGGTATCACGCTCAGCTCGTATCAGCCAGGTTCCCCGCACTGATCATCCTGATCGACACGACTAGCTGTAAGGTGTCAAAGCAAGTGTATTCAACTGACTAATGTCGTGTCTATGTATTTCACTAGTTTTTCACACACACCCACACACCCACACACCACACACCACACGCACTATATAGTTTTATGATAGTTTTTTCCCTAGAGGGTTCTGTCAAAAACCTAGCCGTTCATGATCAGTATTGGTCGCGTATAACGAATAAATATATATATATAATGTCGTGTCTGGGTAAAAGGAACGCATTGCAGAAGAGGGGAAAGGGGAGCAGATGCTTCCGTATCACAAAGTCAAAGAAATAAGAGCGACGCGTCACATGCTAATCCGACATTTCTCTATCTTCCTGACATGTACGCGCATTATGTCCCTTGCCGCAAGCGCTACAGTGCCGTACAGCCGCCGCCCTCGTCCTTCTTCCACCACGACTTGCCAACACTTCTGCTGTTAACTGTGCTTTTATATCCTTGTCATCTAGTAAACTTGTCGCAGCCTGTAGACTAAGTGATCCTCCTTCTTGGAGACGCCTTTTTGAGGCTCTCCGGCGGTTGCTTATCGTACGATTAGCTGCTTCTAGTTCGTTGACCCTTTTTTGCATTAACACTGGGATGGTCTGGCGGCAAAGGCAACGCTCAGGCCAATCAGTCGATAGAAACTAGCAAACAAGCAAATAACTAATCATGAGGAAGAAGAAGCAAGAGGAGATTCCTGTAGCCCTCCTGTCTTCCTTTATACACGTCCCCTTCTTCACGGCTGATTTGGCCGTGCGTTCCCCTTTTCCAAGCGTAATTGTCCTTGCGCATAAATCACCTTGCGCATCGTGTCTTGGCTTGGACAGAGCCTCAAGCCTCCCAAGGCCCTCGCCATGACAACTGTTCCTGTAAGCACTCGTTGCACAATCAATATCCATGGGACCCAACCCGTGTTGGGTGATCGTCACAGGGACTAAGAAGGAACCGGTATAATCCCTCGTAACCACTAAAAAATCTTGGCTTTTAAAGAATCCCGGACTGGTATGCAACATCGGAAGTACCGCCGTTAGAGCCGAATACGACGGCCTTAGCAAACAAGAGCCTTCACAGCATTCCAACTGTGTTGGAGCACACGATCGAGCGGTTCAGCTACGAACCAGAATTGAATACCGAGAAAGGACTGAGATCGGTGGCCGTCCACCCCTTACAGATCATCACCCAAGAACTGGTAGATGTCGGATGGTTTCTACCCGTTCCCTCGAACCCTCTCCTTGACCGTCCTTCTGCCAGACTTCTCAACAAGCAGTCAGTTATCAAGCAGTACTGATTACTGATTGATACTGATATGCTATCAGTATCAGTACGCTTCTAATCAATCAATCAGTAATTGTTGACCTAAAATGGGTCCTTCCTATTTCTAGTGCAGTCAGTCGTACCGTGTAGACTGTGTATTTCGTACAGTGCGCTATTTGGTGCCTGCAAGAATTTTCTCCCAGCCAAACTACTGTATGAGCTTTTCCGAAGAAGAACAATCAAGAGATATTCCATGCACGACAGAGTACGTAATCAATTGAGCCCCATTCCGTACATTCATCAACAAGGTTACTCAGCCACCAGGAGCGCCAACAATGAACCAATCAATCGGTGTGCGAGCTTTAACTAAAGGAAACGAAAAAAATAAAAAATTTTATTTAAAAATCAGGACCTAATATTGCTAACACAATTCCACCCAAGATTACAGTAATAATCGAGCAGCAGAGGCCTACAGTAAAGAGCACTGAGACCTCGCCTTGCACTACCTGAATCCATTGAGAAAGGCTGTGAAATTTAGATCGTAAAATATCCAAAATAGCAACCGGAACTGTTAACGGTATACAAGATACGAGCCCAAGTAGCAAGTAAACCGTGATTCTCAACACCCTGGTTGCCAAAATAAATCCCCACCCTAACATAGAGAATATCGGCCAGGCTAATATAATAGATATCAGTACCAATCCAGTAATCCACAGGTCTTGGACAGTTCTAGCCGTGATTTTTGCTAAGGCTGCATCAATACTCTTAATATCGCTAGATACTATGCCAAAGTTCCGAATCTCTGAAGGTATGATGCTTGATAAGCTTGGTGGCAAGTCGTAGCACGATATATTGTTGGACCATCCAATGCAGAATTTATTTATCCTGATGGTGCAGTTTGTGGGAAGAAGCGACCCGACAGCTGTGGGAATTTCTGTACTAATCGTGTTGGCTGCACTCTGTACCTGGCTGACCACTTCGGGGATGTTCGTTTCCAGACTTCCAATGGCACTCGTAGCTTTGGACTCGATGGATTGGATCAAGTCCCGCTTTTCGGCTTCTCTCTTAAGAACCGAATCCAGCACAGAGGTGAAATTAAACTGTCGATGTTCATTAAGTTTGGTCACGCGAATGTTCGGATAGTTATGCTTACTTTTAAAGTTAGTAGTCCTGCATTCTTACTATTGTCTTTCGATAATGCTACTACACAGATGACAAAAGTAATACCGAGTGTTGGTAGATAGTCAGCAGGACCCAGTNAGCCGGGTGCTCGTAGCTGCAGAAGTTCAACGGTACGAGAGTCGACCAGAAGCATCAAGTCTCCTCGTCCACCCAGTATAACGCTCCAGGAGTGTAGAATGTGGCGCAAATAATTTACCACTTCCTACAGCCCAGTTAGTAGACGGATCACAGGCTTGGGCCTCAGCGCTGACCTCATCACACTTTATGGCAACAAGCCGATGGTGGATCCGAAATCCCACAAAGAGAGCCGGCAGCACGCGGAGCGCATCCAGAGCCGCCACGATTTCTTTATTCTTTAAAATCTGTTTAAGATCTTTACGTTTATCTTTGCTGAGCCGTCCCCGCATACGCTTTTCAGCAAATGCGGTGCCTTGTGATTTGTTCGCAATGTTGTCGTACTGCCGCAGCTTGAGATATATCTCGCCATCAGAAAGGTTCACTGATGTTGAGTATTCTTCAGACAAGGCTGCCTTTAGATCATCGCTCGCGCCTAAGCACAGAAATCAGCATGCATTGACTAGTTAGGGCAGTCGGCAGTCACTTAACACACACCGTCAAGATATAGATCGACAGGCCACCACCAGTCTTTCCTGGGTAAAACGAGTTTTGCCGCTGCAACACGATGAAGTCCCTGAAGACACTCTAAAGTTGCGGCTGGGGGGAACAATAGTTCGGGAAGCTCGTTTGGTGGCCCCGCAAGAAGCAACTGTTGGGATACGTTGGGAGAGGCTTTAATAGCGACCGCCAATGTCTCCTGGCTAATCACGGCGGGTATGTGATTCTTGAGCTCGAGTCGGAGACAACCCTCGGTTTCAAATTTGTCCTGTAGATATGTGGTGATCTTTTCGCTCTGATCTCGCGGGCAGAGAGGGCCGAAATGAAGGTTGTCAAAGCGAATTTTCGCTGTCCCTTGGAAAGAGCAGGTCCGGTCTTCGTAAATCTTAGCTTGGATGGCCTCAATTTCATGTTGTTCCATATTTGAGAGATGAATAGAAAACTACGAGGCAGAATCTAATGTTATCTTCTCTAGAATGTTGAAACATGACTCTGCCGACAGCTAAAGCATTCCCATCTCACCGGGGACCGATTCTGTTCCTTCTGTTTCGCCCCACCTACACATGTGGAATGGATTCCATCCTTACACGGGGTCTCATTTTGGGCTCCAGGAAATACGCACGCACTATTCTTCGAGTACTTAAGGCTTGAGAAAAACACGGCGTTCGGATTGCGCCACTGCGTACCCCATCTTCTCATGCAAGAATGGCGTCTCCAAGAGATAAGCGGAATACCATATTCCCCGGGAGCAATCAATGGGCGGACATGCTGAGCCAAGCCCCTTCCGAGGTGACCAATGCAGAAGCAAGACCGGCAAGGATAGTCCGATCCCACGGAAACAAGCTGCAGGGCTTTCGCCTTAATCTGCCTGTTAATGCCTCCGGTTCCTATACAGACCAACTCGTTCCTGTGCAAGAAGGTTCCCCATGGGCTCACTACAAATACGTCTACAGCCTCGAATTGGGCGGCTATGTATCCATTGTGTGTAAGACACCGGCCACAAGTACATTATACGCTATGCACAACCTCTCAGGGACAGACCAGGAGAAGAAGCTGTACATGCTCCGACAGTTGAAGCATGTGAACCTTCTCCGGTCCATGGAGATATTCTCGTTTGAAAATTCATTTTATGTTGTTTCTGAGTATACAGCTATCTCGCTGGAGGGAATATTGGTGCGACCAGGTGAAATGCAACTATCTGCCATTGTCCATCAAGTAGGTCATGTCTTTCCCCCTACAGTGGATTCAAAAAGTGACACCATGTCCAGATATTAGATGCCATATGCTATCTCCAGTCCCAAACTGTAGCCCACGGTTCTATCACCTCTTCAAACATCCTCCTAACAGTCGGAGGGGTTATCAAGATTGGTAAGTTTATCACCTTTGCCTTGATTCTTTCTTAACAGAAGTCTACAGCGAACTTTGAAAACTGCACCTCCATCAGCCCAGAGAACCTCTTAGTGGATACAAAAGCTTTAGGTTTGGTCATGAGTGGGTTGATGGACGAGAATGCAATGGAGCGCCAGGATTCTGGGCCGTCGCCCACACACTGGTCACTAGAGGCAAATGACTTTTTGGCACAGACCCTGACGGCGTCCGCCAGCGAGCTCTCCAAGGTGAATTCTAGCCTTCCCGTGAAGCCACATAATATTGACCGTCCAGCACCCATTTGTCCGAGAGCCGGCCCAGCCCAACGAACTGGTGCCTTTAGTAGGCCTGGCACAAGTTTCCGTCTGCCGGTTTTATGACTTCCAGACCAGCGATCTGCATTTGCGCCTGAATACATAAGATGCTTAGTCAAGTAACCCCGCTAGAAGGGAACGGCTGCCCCCCAATCGAGTTATCGCACAGTTGGAGCAGATCAAGTCTACAACCCAGACAGTCCCCACCCTCTTCTCTAGCAGTGGCTACCAACTCTTGTTCCTACTTGAAAACCAGAGCTTCTTACAACTGTTAGCTTGAATAAAAAGTTACTGCCGCGCGCAGGCAAGGGAGTTGAATCAATAAATCTCTTACAGAAAATTTGTGCAACGCATGCTGCCCAGTCCAGGTAAATTGGACAGGTTGACTAGTGTGCTAGGTAGACACCTACTTCATTGGTGCTGTCGCAAGATCCTCCACGCTCAGCTGAGGCCGTGATTTAGGACACAGACGTGTTG
>JACCPH010000200.1:5464-16362 GCA_014183095.1 Harringtonia aguacate
CAATACTTAGCAAGCGTCGGAGAGCCAAGAAAACACGTCTTCGGGAAGGCCGAAGCATGACTCTGGGCGAGGGACAGGATCTAGTAGCCCAAAGAGAGGTGGATGCCCAGGTGGCGCAGGAGACTCAGGAAAATCCAGGTTGCTTAAGCCGGTCTGCACCGAAGCAACGTTGCTGTAGCGTCTGCGGGAAGACCGGTCATAACGCAAGAACCTGTCAGGCGGTTACTCTAGGGTCTGAAATAGAAGATAGCGATTAGTTTTAATTGATTTCAGGCGTTGTGGTTGTGTTAAAGAGGTTTAGATGTTCGCGAGGTGGTGAGGGTGTCCCACTCACCCGTGTGTCCCACTTACCCGTGGGTTACGTTATTTATTCTTGATTTAATCAGCGACAGGCTGGTTTTTTTTTCAGCTGACAATCCGACGAATCTTCAAAAATTTTGCAATGTGGACTACATACAGAAGAAAGATCAGATCAAAAGTAAAAGCCGGTTTAGTCGCTCCTTCACATGCAGCATCTTCTCAGCATGCGTACTCGGAGTATGCCCAGGCATTTTCCCAGACATCTCGAAGACTAGACGCTTGACGGTCGACATAACTAATCGCTGACCGCGGACGGACACACGACCCATGAGACCGACGCGCTAATTAAATCCCCGGCAGTATTCTGCTGGGTCGTTAGAAAAATTGCGGAGGATTCTACTGTAGACGCTTAAACATTTCTTAAACATATCAGGAAGAAGAGAATGAGGGCAGGAGACACTAAAAGAAGGGCAAGCATATGAATGGTATCCTTAGTCATGCAGCAGACGGTTTCATCTTTGATCACATCTCGGTCCTATATCACGGGCTACGGCATAGAATGATGCTTCAAAGACACAGGAAACGTCTTGCTGTAGTGGCTGTTGCCGCCTTCCAACGGTATTTAGGCCAACGCTTGTCGAGTTCGTCGTGGAACATAAATACAGTCTGTAAAGTCAGCTAACAGTAGCAAATAAGCAGTAGAGGATACGGGACGATACATATTAATTGTTTTTCTAAGTTCGCAGGGGTTTTCGTACAAAACCAGGCGGACCATTCGGCTCTCCTTCCGTGATATTGAAGTGCTTTCACAATGTAAACGTAAGATACCCCACCATTAAACCGTGCAATGGTGGTATCCTACCTCGGGTGCTGCCCCACCACCCGCGTCCGGGTAGATAAAACGGGGGTGGTCGAGGGAGGAATGAGTTAGGTCCCTTCACTCGTTCTTCATGGCGAACTCCACAGCATTTATTCACACGACTTTTCTTATCTAATCCAATGGTATGCTCGTGTGCCTTTTCCCGTGTCTCTGCCATGCAAACTCAACATAGTGAAATGCACAACGATGGGAGCCAATAAAATCTTTGCTATATGTGAGTTGAATCCCTTGTCTTGATGACGGCATACCATCTGCTTCCTTGCTAGAACCCTGGCCAGGTCACCTGCATTGCCTTTTCAATTGATACACACTGGGAGTTGCGTCTGGAAATGGTTCGGCCTCATAGATAATAGAGGAAGTAGGCATACAGACGAAAGTTGATGCACATGTCCTCTTCCGGGCACCTGTAACTCGTTTATGGAGATAGTCTGCATAGCTGACTAGCCTGCTACGTGCATGATGAAAACATATCTGCGATACGATTTAATAGCTGACTTCGACCGGTAGAATACAGAGTAATTCTGTGTTCGCTGCACCAGTTCCGCAAGTCGACCCGAATACGTGGAAGGCCCCACTAAGTGTCGTGGATCATAAGAACCCGGTCTGGACAACTAGTGTCTTGCGCTCGGTGTTTCCCGTTCCATTGATGACAGGTCCCCGTTTTCACAGCATGCCAGGACTTGCCAATTGTATGGAAAAGATAAATACGATGTGGGAGGCAGACCTGGCGGTAGCAATAGGTTTGAAATTCAGCCGGGTGAGACAGACCTAGCTGCCGAGACAATCGCCGTCTCATAACGAGCTCCCAGGGAGCGCAGAGTCTTCTCAATTCAACGATTTCGCGCTTGCACACAGCGATGCGCGTTCTCGAAATGCCGTCTTCATCACGCAATTGCGAGACCAATGTCATCATCCCGACATCGCCACGAAAAATGGCCGCAAATTATGGTACATATAGCTAACACAATATCCAAATTCAGAATATGAATAATTTTTAATGCCCTATTTTCGACATCAGATAACAGGTTCATCCATCGCCATGGCTACCGAACCAGAGAAAAAACGCATCTTCATCAATGCGTTTGACATGTTTACGCCAAGCCACCTTTCCTTCGGACAGTGGAAGCGGCCTGAGGATAAGTCAAAGACTAAGCAGCGGGACTTGACCTACTGGACCAACCTTGCTCAGCTGCTTGAAAAGGGAGATGTCACAGCGCTTTTTATTGCCGACACGTACGCCCAGCACGACGTATACAAAGGCAGCGATGCGACGGCCTTTTCAGCACGAGTAGCCTGCCAGTATCCCGTGGGAGATCCATTTGTGGTGAGGATTTACAGGCGTAGCACAGGCGTAGTTCTGATGATCGTCAAGTGTGCGGTGGCTGATATTTTTTCCACGAAACACAGCCCGTTTCAGCCATGGCTGCGGTCACTAAACGTCTTGGGTTTGCCATCACAAACAGCACCAGCTACGAGACACCGTTTCTTCTGGCCAAGCGCATGTCGACAGTAGACCATCTGACTGGAGGCCGATTTGGATGGAATATTGTCACCTCGTACAAGGAGTCGGCTGCCAAGGCGGTAAGCTTCAGCAATTCGAACGGTTTTCCATGACGATAATTCTAACAGCCATCCACCCAGGTCGGTGTGCCTTTGGTCGAGCACGACAAGCGGTATGAAATAGCTGACGAATATCTCGAGATCCTTTACAAGTGAGTACCAACAATGAGAGGATGCATCCGAACTCTCTGTACTAACCCACCACGAAGGGTATGGGAGGGGTCGTGGGCCGACGACGCCTTGAGAGAAGATGCAGAAAATGATATCTTCGCCGACCCCGATCGCATCCGTGTTATTCGCCACAAGAGCGAGAACTTTAGCATTGAAACACGACACATTCTGGATCCTTCACCGCAGAGGACGCCATTTCTGTTCCAAGCTGGCACTTCAAAGTAAGCACAATGCAAACCCAATCACTAAAATGGCAAGTATTCTAACCCTTCCCTCAGAGCCGGCATGGATTTTGCCGCACGTCATGCCGAGGCAACATTTGTTAATGCCTGGTCACCACATATACTGGCACCGCGTGTTGCCAACATCCGGGCGCTAGCAGCCAAGAATGGGCGCGACCCGCGCAGTATCAAGGTATTTGCGTCAGTGACACCCATCATCGGACGGACAGACGAGGAGGCACGAGAGAAGTACAAGCGTGCGTTGGAATTTGCCAACGAGGAGGCTGGTCTTGCATTTTACTCGAGTAACATTGGCATCGATCTCTCCAAGCACGATCTGGACACCCCAATCAGCGCGGACGATGTTACTGTGGACGGTCGTCTGCACTCGCTGGTGGATGGTCTGCGCTACCGTGGCGACGACATCCCAACCTGGACACCACGCAACATTGGAAAAGCCACGGCCATTGGATCTGGAGGACCTGTCCCCATCGGATCACCTTCCACTGTGGCGGATATCCTGGAGCAGTGGATGGACACGGCCGATCTCGACGGCTTCAACGTCGGCTACGTCATTTCTCCCGGCAGCTTCGAGGACCTTGTCGAGCTACTGATCCCGGAGCTGCGGCGACGCGGGCGATATCCGGTCGCATCGGACCCCGATGAACCAATTACGCTGCGCGAGAGGGTTTATGGGGCTGGACAATCGAAGTTGCGCGACGACCATGTGGGCAGTAAATGGAAGTACGATCGGTATCCGCAGTAGGGCTGATCTTAATTACCCCCGCTACGAAGTCGCCGTTAGTGGTGTTGTATGACTAAGCAAGAAACTCCTCGCTTCACCACCACAGGCCTGTGCAAAGGACAGGAGGCTTGATGCCAAGTGCGTGGATGTTGTGCCTATCGGACGAGGAGGCATTCGTTTTGTGTTGAAACTGTGCTTGCACACCCAGTTGTCACGGTTCGAGACGTCTGGAGCGGAAATAACGAATGCCCAAGCCGCAATCGCTGACGCGTGTACATAAAAGTAGAATAGATGCGCCATTCTGTAGCTAATTGTGTCACAACAAGACGCCGGGCGGAGAAGATCAGGGGTTCGAGTAACATCTACATTTAATTATGACCTCCTTTCCTTGCCGAAGAAAGCAATGGCCCACGAAACGTGCTGAGGGTTTGTTGTCGTGATTTCAGATCGCTGACGTTGAGGGCGGGGGCTATCTAGAGCGATGGCCAAGACGCGCGTCCCGTGGAGCCATGGCATCACCAGCCACGTAGGCTCGCGCCGCACGCTGCGCCGAATGCAATGGTTATTTTCAGGTGCTGTCTCCTGGCCGCAGCATATGTTCGCGCTGTCCTCCTTAGATAGACTTGCAGTGTAATCCAATTTGCAGCGGTATATCAAACCGAATTCCTTCCTCTCTTCCCTTATCTGTCCCGGAAAGCGATTGCTTGGGTTTAGCAGGATGAGATGCTTCTCCGGTGTCCTCCCTTACATGACCCGTCGCTTCACGCGAAAGAGCGGCATGGCCGTTCTTGCGTCTCTGACGCTACTCCTCATCAGCGTCGTGACGTTCCGCGACATATCCGGCTCCGCTGAACACATCCGGGGCCTGGTTTCCGCTGCGATCAACAGGCAAGATGCAGATGTGGACCTTGCAGAGGTTCTCGGCCAGCTTCTGCACCAGTTCCGCCCGTCCGACGTCGAGCCGCCATGGACGACCGAACGCTGCAGCAGCCCGCGGTGGAAGTGGGGAGTGGTCGGAAACACGACAAGCAAGCTGGAGCTAGATGCTGCAGAGGTTCTCAAGATGCGCGAGGCGCACAGTGGCTTCGTCGGAGCCATCGAAAAGCAACTCCCCAGGTACATCCCTTACCGCTTCGAAGGGCAGTCCCAGTCGCAGATGCCACCCCAGCAACGAGGCATTGTTATGGTCGGCGGCGGCAAATACTTTCCCATACTTATGGTGTCGCTGCGATTCCTGCGTCGCACAGGTAGCACGCTTCCGGTCGAGGTATTCGTCACGGAACGTGAATACGAGGCCGAGGTGTGTGAGAATGTGCTGCCAGCGTTGAATGCCGCGTGTCGTGTGGTGCCGCCGCTGGGTGCAGGTGGCAAGGAGCCTTCTGGTTTCCAGCTCAAGGCCTTCGCGCCGCTGTTCTCGTCGTTTGACGAAGTGCTGGTGCTGGACGCCGACTGCACGGCGCTTCGTGACGTCAACTCGCTGTTTTTGTCAGAGCCTTACCGTGAGACAGGCCTCGTGTCCTGGCCCGACTTCTGGCAGAATACCCCATCCCCCCTCTACTTCTTAGTGGCATCACAAACGGGAGCGATGGCAGCAGCACTTCGGCAACGGCCAGCGACAGAGTCGGGGCAACTTCTGTTGTCGAAGAAGCGGCACTGGAAGACACTGCTCTTGGCAGCCTACTACAATTACCATGGACCAACGTACTACTACCGACTGCTGGCACAAGGCGGTGCCGGAATGGGCGACAAGGACACGTTCCTGCCGGCAGCTGCAGCGTTCGGGCTGCCTTTCTACAACGTGCAAACACCAGTCGTCATCGTGGGCCATCGATTTGAAGACGGCGGAACAGGGTCGCGAGCACTTCTGCAGCATGACCCTCAGGAGGACTATGTGGCGACGCAGACTTTGAAAGACCAACGAAGCGCCAACATCGACTTTGCCACGTGGAATGCCACGTATGAGCATGTGCGGCCACTATTCTTGCACCTTACGTGGCCTAAATGGGACGCGACAATCTTGCTCGACCACATCAGCAAGTGGTCCGACATGACTACGGGAATCGACGGCAAACCGGAGCCCGCGTTCCATCACCCGCCGGCGGTGGCCGCGCAGGTCCGCGGCGCTGAGCGGATGCTTTGGGAAGAGGCTCAGTGGTGTGCCTGCCACCTACATGACAAGCTGAACCAGTGGAAAGGTAGTGGAAGGGCGTCGCGCATGTGCAGTCGGCTAAACGATTACTTCCGAAAAGTCCTCGACGGGAAGGTCGGTGCGAACATAGGTCTAGGACCCGACGATGTCTTGTATCCAAAGATGGATGATTAAATGGTCTGCGCAGACCGCAAGCATCACACCTGGATTTCTTCCGGAAATCCCTGTTTCTGGGAGAGGCCCCGAGCTACTGCCGCTCAATGGGGACCTCGGAAGGAGTTCTGGTCTGCATCTCTGGGTTTGCTGTTGGCTGAGTTTCTCTTTTGAACATGTTCGGGCAGATGTCCTGCAGGGTCGTAATTCTGGTCTTATGAACCCCTGGAATGCTTACATTTCCTGTACGACTGGCATTCACAAAATCTGGCGTTGGTATTACGAAATCTTTGGGGAATGGGTACACACTGGGTCTATTTAGGCGTTATGTTTGAAGTGAGGACACGGGAGGTAAGTTAGTTAGAACTTAAAGAAACATGCTACGGCGATTAAAATGACAGATTAGTCGTCGGACAAGTTAAATGCGGTAACTGAAAGTGAAGATGATGCATCTCGTTCTTTCTTGTCGCCACCTTCTCTTTTTTGTGTCCCATTACCCCTGTAATCATTGATCTAAGCCGTCTTGCCCCTCCAGTCAACAGTTGAACATTGAAGTTGATCATCGACAAGTTGAGACTACAAGAGGAGTTGGAACGAATCGATTTGTTTGACGGAGTTTAATTGGGGCATTTTAACGCAAGCTGGGGTCACCGCGCAGGATATCAAAATGGAATTATCTGCCTTGACATTTTTTGCAACTTTGCGTTGATTTTTAACATCTTTTCCTCCAAATGGCGGGCAAGGGAATGCGGCTCGCATTTTGTTCCCTGGTCCCCGTCAAGCGAACCCTCCCCGCTTCAAACAGGGAGAAAAGTCCTGTATCTCAGCGGGCAGCAGTGCTGCCCAAACCTTGTCACGGCTGTTATCGAGTGGGGCTATTTATTTGCTTTTTGCTGAGGAAGAACGGAGCCCCCACCTTGTGCTGACATCCATGGCGGGACACTCCCTGATAAGACTAGATGTTTCATTGAATTCAGCCTGATGCGCTATTCTTCTAGGGCGCCAGATGCGCTACGGCGATCGCTTTGCCAAGTAGCGGCACAGATGATCTGTAACGGTGGGTTCGAGTACAAATAGTCGGGGCTTTACTTTTAGTAGTGCAAGATTAAACTCCGTTGATAAAGCTTGATGAAATAATGCCCTTTGACTGTCCATAGCGTACCTTTCCTTACATATAAGAAAGAGCTCTTGGAAAAGAAGCTGGTCCACACTCTATGGAGTGCATCACCCGATGCTCACCGCGCCTTGGCATTATGGATGCCGCTAAATTCAGCCGTTCGGCCTTGTCGCCGTCCCTGCAATACAATAGGCTAGCACAGCGAAAGCACCCTTGACGATCACGCCATTTGCATAAGGATTATGGGGGCTGAAAGACACTAGCAGCAGAAGTTTTTCGTGCGGGTAGTAAAAATAACTTTTTTGGCTGAGAGGAGCCGTACTTTCCCAAGGACCGTTTCCAAAACGGGATATCCCCGATGTCGCTAATCACGTCTGGCTGCTGACCGTAGTTATGTTTCGAATGCAACCGTAACAGCCAAGCGGTTCACCTCATCCCACGTAAAATATGGGTAGAACGAGGACAAGGCTGAGGGCATGTTTACGAACTTTTCTTCCCCCTCTACCGGTCGTCCAGAGGCAGATAACTCCGTGACCGTCACCTCTTCTCCCTCCTCCTCTTCCACTGGTCGTCACCGCAAGCAAGCAGCAACCCGTTTGCAATGTCTACCGACAGCGTTGACGGATGGGTGCCGCCCACGGCCACACAGGCTAACTTTTCAGACTGCAATGCAGCGGCACAATGGCTTTCCGTATTTATCAGCACGGAGTACAAGAACACGACGATGCACGATGCACCCCTTGCCATGCTATACGACTACATTGTCAGCTTCGTGCCATCCAGCATGGATACACCGAACTACGGACAGGCAGCTCAATGGTTCATGGACCTTTCCGACAACTCAACAATGTATGGGGCCATGGTTGATTTCCCGCTCGAACGCTGTCCCACGGAGATATGCAGGAGACTGGCCTGGACAGGCGACCCTGACCTGGCGGGTGTTGGGGTAGGTGGAAATGAGTTGAGAATGGAGTGCAATGTATACCTGAATACTGAATTCATCCCAGGTCATGATTGTATACTTTTTGGCAGCCTCCTTGGCCACGATTTACTTTTTCCTCTTGGCCATAGACCAGTGGCAACCGTTTGAGCGTAGCCCCCGGCGGAACCAGTGGCGCTCGTTCATTGGCGCGTTTCGCGAATCCCTCGCATCGTTTATCGACACTGGTTTGCTGTTCAGCCTCACCATGCTCGTTGCCGGCACGTACCGCCATTCATCGGCACGCATGCACCCTGACAAGACACACTCACTCTATGCGCTGATGAACGCGACCTATTTGGGAATTTTCACCATTTTCCCGCCCTTGCTCCTTCAAATTGTTGTTCCGATCCAAGACATGCGCCGCCGTTTGCGCATCCGACTCACACTTTGGCTGGGCATCATTGGCCTGTCGGTAGCGAACCTGGTGCTCTACTACACGCTGACGAGTAGCAGGAAACGCGTGGATGACTTACTATCACGACCTTCGGCTTTGATGGACTACGTCTATGAGTACAACTGCGACCCTATTGATATGCACCATGCATTGGATGTGGTGCTCACTGCATGCGAGTCGATCCTAGCTGCCAACTTCATCTGGTGGTTTCTCCAATCAATCTTGTTGACAACCGCTCATGGTCGTCTTCGCCTCTCCGGCTTCGGTCACAAGACTGGTCAACGCGGCGACTACTACCAGAGCAATCTGGCTCGTGTAGCAAAGATAATTAACGGCCTCCTCTGCGGTGGTGCCATGTGGACGCTGCTCGCCATGTTCATGGCGTACCGCTCGCTCATTGAAGAAACCATGGGAAGCAGCAACACTGACACCCAGTGGAGCTTCGGTCAGGTCCTTTCCCTCGCCACCTGGGTTCCGGTCTTTATCGAGATAGTTACAATCTACATCTGTAAGCACGCTGACTTCTCCACAACATATTTTAATATCATGCTAACTTCAACAGATGGTGCACAGAAGGTTCTTGAGGGCAAGGTGTCTGATCGATTCCACGTTGTCGAGGTTAAAATAGACAACCAGAGATATTCTTTCAATACGCGGAGCAGCACTGTGTACGAGTACGGTGTAGGGCAACCCACAGATGGTTTTAATGAGTACGGGGGGGGTGTGCAGCCGGGGAAATATTTTCAACTCCAACAAGGCGAAAGATGAATGGCGATCCAAACAGCCCACAGAGTATAGGGAGAAATGTAATGCTGCGTATTGAAGAATGTGTTATAAAGGTCACTCTGGTCCGTTCACAAAGACATCTACATCTATTTTTCAGCGGTCGGCAGAGGACTGGACCGCGTATCCAACGCCGGTTAGGTATCGATAATCTCACCGAAGTAGCACGGCACGTCTTCCTAGTGGCAGCGACTTGGGCAACGTCGCGGCTGTGGGCGATCATCGGGTGGTCTACAGTAACGGCTCCTGGTGGTTAGTTGGTAGCACGAGATTTTTTCATCACCAGTTGTAGGCGCCATTTTTAATCTGATCCTCGATGTGCGTATCGCAACTGGAAAGAGTACCTTGTAATGAATTCACAACATCATCGCGAGAGCCCATGCATCATCTATTCCATGTCAATTTTCGTCTGTTCTCTCGTTCCTGTTGACAACGTAGTATCAACATACTCAAGTCTTCTTTGACCTAACCTCTGAAAGCAATCCTGACCGTGGCCCTGCCAGGTTCCCCGCAACAAAGGGCTGGGATCCCGGAACTGGTCTTGGGTGTGTCAACTGCCTATCTCTCTCAACCGAACCGTGTAGCTTTCTATTTTCTAGCTACAGCTCGACCAACTTCCCCCAGCTTATGAAGTTACTGCTCAATGTATAGACAACGTGACGGTATGGCAGCCTATTCCATGTAGTCGTCTACTTCATCGCCAGCTGAAATGACGCTGACAATATTCTTTAGGACAACCAATTTGATACATATTATCGAATAACTCTCATACAATGACAGGAGGGCGATTCTATTAGTGATAATTTAGTACTGGGGACACCTTCCAATTTAGTTATACTAACGCCGGAACTTGTGTGTTGGGTGTACTTTATTGTCATTCGCGCCCGGATGGCGAGACCTATTCAGATATCGCGTCATCCATGTCCAAAAAAAGGCGTCATTTTGAAAGCATCTCCTACTGCACAAACCCCTCTCCTTCAATTTGTCAGACCCCCGAGTTTGCCCGATAAGATGACCAGAATGAGTTGATTCAGTTTGCGTATGTTTTCCTTTTCACTATCCGTCTTTCCAGGAGATATTCAGGTAGAGAAGGTGCCTTTTGACAGTGAAACACTTAACATCGCTGCAATACCGCTCAAACAGGACTCTTCCCTGAAAAAATTTTCCACTTTCTGCACTGTTAGTGCTACGTTAGTGCGAAAAGTTTTCAGGCACCAATTCTCCCGCAAAACACCCTCTAGGGCCCATCGTGGCACTAACGGAGGGTGCAGAAGGACGGTCAAGGAGAGTCCCCTTCTGTTGCGGTTCGAGGGAACGGGTAAAAACCATCCGACATCTACCAGTTCTTGGGTGATGACAGGACACCCTCGCGCCTTGCCGGGTTCTGAGACGGTGAAATGGGAGTAACCGCGAGGACGCCGAACGAATGTCGAACGAACGGTC
>JACCPH010000003.1:0-38447 GCA_014183095.1 Harringtonia aguacate
TTCCACGTCCGCCAACCTGGGGGGAAATCCTCGCGCATCCAAGTCGAGAATATATTGGAGAAGAGCCTTCTCTTCCAACTCTTTTAATTTCGAAGAGTTGGCGCGGATGTCTTGTCGAGCGCGTCGGCCGTTCATTCTGTAACTCAAGGTTGCTAATGGGACGTCGTAGAGTTTAGCTGCGGCTCGGAGGCTTAGATTTCTAGTATTTTGGAGAGCTTGGATAGCTAAGAGTAATTGACTTTCTTTTGTAGTTGGTGCCATTGTTTGTTGTAGAGAAATGTTATGTTAAAGGTGGAAGGTAGACATTTGTATAGGACGTGTTCCGCTCGCTTGTGTGTTCCGCTCGCTTATCAACTACGTTACTTACTTTAAAACATACTTAATAACCACTGTTATAAATTTAAATAATATTAACCTTTACTTATTACCATACTTTACTGAAAATTAGTACAAATTTACTGGCACGGTGATACCGCGCAGTAGCGCACTTGATGAATGTCCCTACTGTTCACTAACTCTCAATTCCTACGGGTAATTCGCAAGATAGTCGAGTCTTACTCCTGTCAGAGAATTCCCCGGTGCTCTCGTGAGAGGCACGCAACAACGTTGGGAAATTTAGACTATTTAATTAAAGGATAAATGCACGTGCGCAGAGAGCATGTTAGTGAGAATGTGTTGTATAGCATAGCGTTGTTAAAACTGAACACCTTTTTGCCTGGCTACACTACCCCTTACAGTGGATATGTCGACGCCAGGCACTAGCTTGGACGGGATTATGAACAAACAACTACCGTTTGAATCCTCTCTCAACGCCACCTGCAAAGCGGGCAGCCGGTCTGCACGATAGCAAGCGGAAGGCGGATAAATAAGGGGGGTGTCACGGCGAACTTGATTGCACACTCGAGCTGTGCTAGTGAAATCTATTATTTTACAGCTTTCCTTGTTTCTAGTTATCTTCTCGGACTCGGGTCTGTTCGTGGTCGTTGCCTTACGACAAGAGCATTGTAGGAAACTTGTGGTGCCTTTCCTACATTACTTGGGCATCGGCAAGATGAGCAGAGGCAGTCGGCGCAGACTGAAGTGGTAAGAGGCGTAAAGGGATCATAGAGGTGTAATTCGCCCGATTTAATTGGCTTCGCGGGACGGAAAATGCACTATATTTGTACCTTCAGTTAGCAGTAAAACAAAGTTACAGGGCTCGTGACTGCAATGTCCTCCCCTTTAGGACGGGGGAACAAAACGGGAACAAAACGGGAGAGTTGGCGGCTGCCTGCTACGCTGGCTGGGAGTTAATGACTTTGCAGAACGGAAGTTTGCGCTATAACTTGTTAATTTACAGGGCGTGTAAGTCAACAGTAAGACGCTGTATTGTTGCTGATCAAGGGGCGGTACAGAAGAAGACGAAAAAATCATCGGCGCGACGGCACGTGACTGTACATTTTCTGAGCCAATCATTTCGATAGGGATCAGGGTCCTGGGACAACACGTGATCTACCTGTCAAGAAGGTGGCGCAGTGGTTATTACTAACAGGTGCCGACATGGTCCCCACATCATTAGGGTTTTCACGCACAAGAGAGAGGCCACAGAAAAGAACCCCACCAAGATAGGCTTTACGTGCTACTTTTATCGAAAAATTTCCTCATATCGTAAGGGACAGAAAAGATTGCTACTGCTTGACCATCAATCTGTCGCTACCAGTCTATTTTCTCGGCAACGAAATTTGAACCCTCCTCTTTAAAACCAGCAGAAAAAAAGTATCGACAATGGCGGATAGAGGAACAAGTGCACCGCGTGGTGGTGGTTTTGGCTCGCGTGGTGACCGCGGAGGTGACCGCGGCCGTGGTCGTGGACGTCGTGGTGGTCGTCGCGGAGGCAAGAGTGAAGAGAAGGAATGGCAGCCCGTCACCAAACTCGGACGTCTTGTTAAGGCCGGGAAAATCAAGAGCATGGAGGAGATCTACCTGCACTCTCTCCCCATCAAGGAGTATCAGATCGTGGACTTCTTCCTGCCCAAGCTGAAGGATGAAGTGATGAAGGTTGGTATTCTCCGGATTTCGCCGCTCCTTCTTCATGATGCCTTCACCTCCGGGTTTTGACAACATGCCCGGTGCCGTATACAGCAAACTCTTCAGAGTTACCCCTTCCGAAATGCTACGCAAGACCATCTTCAGCTAATGTCACTTCCCAATGCAGATCAAGCCCGTCCAGAAGCAGACCCGCGCCGGTCAACGGACTCGGTTCAAGGCCATTGTCATCATTGGTGACTCTGAGGGCCACGTCGGTCTTGGAATCAAGACTTCCAAGGAAGTCGCCACCGCTATCCGTGCGGCTATCATCATCGCCAAATTGAGTGTAATTCCTGTCCGGAGAGGCTACTGGGGTACGAACCTTGGTCTTCCCCACTCCTTGCCCACAAAGGAGAGTGGAAAGTGTGGCTCTGTTACAGTCCGGGTACGTACATTCTCAAATTGACGTGGAACGACATGTCATCAAGACATTCAGACTAACACTGGATGGTTTGCAGCTCATTCCTGCGCCACGTGGCACATCTCTCGTGGCTTCGCCGGCTGTCAAGCGACTGCTCCAGCTTGCTGGTATCGAGGACGCCTACACGTCATCGTCTGGATCTACGAAGACTCTCGAGAACACCCTGAAGGCGACCTTTGCTGCCGTCTCCAACACCTATGGTTTCTTAACCCCGAACCTCTGGAAGGAAACAAAGTTGATTCGCAGCCCGCTCGAGGAATTTGCGGATACGCTGAAGGATGGCAAGCGCTATTAAATTCTGTAGGACGGATGATAGAAAGGCAAAAGGAATGGGCGCGGGTTCTGTTTTGGCTCTTCATATAGTCCCCTGCAAGGAAAAGGGTCGGAATTCATAACAAGCAAGATAGCCAGCCAATTTACCCAGAGTGTCAGTAATTTGAGGTTTATTTTACCAACGAATTACGCTGCTTGCTACGTTGACGCAGCAGACGATGCAGCTTCCTGTCCAGCTATTCTCCCGAAGACAACGCATTCCAGTAAAGACGATCCGCCGAGGCGATTATCACCGTGGATGCCGCCAGTTATTTCTCCGGCTGCCCAGAGTCCCTTGATGGGAACTTGCGGTTGGGCACCTAGCGCTGAAGATAAAACTCGGCTTTTGTTGTCGATAACAACTCCACCCATTGTGAAATGGGTGATTGGGGTAACATTTCCCACGCAGACGGTGTCATCGTCGTCTGGGCTTTCTTTCAGTCTCCAATGGCCGAAAACCTTCCTGCCGAATTCATCTTTGCGGTTACCGGCAACGATCTGGGAGTAGTCCCTCAATGTCGACTTAGTGACCTCGTCTAGCTCTGATATCCTTTTCTTAACGAGAAGCCCTTTCCAAATATAGAAGTCGACATGTGAAGCAGCGGCATCGCACGCGCCAGGATCCAGCAGGATTTGGATGTCCCATTGCCTAGGAGTGCCTTCATTGTGTGAGAGGTTCATTATGACACGGCTGACGTGTTCGCGGGTCTCCATTTCGTTCACAAGCCGCTGTCCATTCCGGAGTAGGATAGCACCTTCCCCGCGGAGCATTTCTGCTGCCAGGAACTTCACAGAAGAAAGAGGACTGGCTGGGTCAACGAAGCCCGTAGGATGTACCTGCACGCTGTCCATATCCACTAGCTGAGCACCCACGTCAGTGAGTAACCGGTGCATTCCTGGTCGTTCGTCGTTGGTTGACGGCAGACCAGCTAGGTCGGGGCGATATCGAGCTAGCAACCCAGTCGCATCTCCGGCAAAACCGCCCGTTGCAAACACCACGGGGCCGTTCATGGCAACCACGTCTTCGCCGCAACGATATTCAACGCCAGTTACGGTCGAGCCGTCACTGCCGTTCTCGGGAGTTTGCGACAGCAATTTTGTGACCTCACAGCCTGTTTTGAGCTCGAAATGGCTATCCTCTTGGAGCTTTTTCAAAAGTCTAGTTACAATGTCAGCTCCTGGAGGCGTCTTGCCAGCGCCGCGGTGGGTTCGTGCGACGCTGTGCCCACCCAGCTGAGCAACAACACTCAGGTCAACACCAATTTCATCAGCCAGGAATGTCACAGCAGATGCAGAACTGTCTGTGAGCAAGGAAATGAGCTTTTCCCGGTGTTGCTGTTCTGCCGCAGAAAGTGAGAAACGCTTGCCAGCGCTTTTCACAGTGTCCGCGAAAAAAGATGTGTCAGGAACTGGTAGATGTTGGAAGCGGGTTGGAGCGCCATTGATGCCGGAGGATGCCTTAATGCTGTTCCCTCCGGGTTTGGCAGCGCGCTCGAAGAGAACAACAGAAGTCCCGGCGCGGAGAGCCGACAGCGAGGCAGAAAGTCCGGCTAGGCCAGAGCCGATGACAATGACGGCCGGAATTTGACGCGTGGTGGCCATCGGCAACAACGGTGAAGATATTAGGTAGCGATGCAGAACACCGGCAATGGCGGTGAAAAGGGCAAGGCTTAAAAGAAGGCGAAGTGTGGAATATCTCTTCATGATATCGGAATTTTGCCAAGCGTATTAGATTGCAGAGACGTTAAAAACATAGACCCCACGAAACTGAAATGGAGGTTGGTCAGGCTGTAGTTGGGGGTGACTAGTAGCTCGTTGGGGGTGACATGAAACACGCCAACGCCAAAAATTTTTAACTTAAATTTATACTGTAAAGTTGGCACCGTATACGTCACACATGTATGAATATATACGAACAGTCAAATGTTATATAATTGTTACGATTTACACACAATATTTTATACGGTAATAGGTATTAATATTTCTACCAGCATGTTGTGCTAGACCCACTAGGTTAGTCCTTATTGTGTTAGGTAAAAAGGAGAAATGCATACCAATAATAAAGATATTATTATGAGTTTATACGATCTAAGCGTCTAGTAGTGTATTGCAAATAATACCCGCTATATATGTGTAAAGTCACTCCCTAGTTGAGCACAGTGTACCTTTAAGGACATACGCACCGCTAACTCACTAGTCATCCCCAACGACCTGACGCAGAAAAAGACGCTAACGAAAAGGGTAAATAGCTCGATTCAGAATCAGGCGATATTAGGTCGAACGACTATGCTACTCGTACGAGTATTACTCAGGCGTCGTGAAAATGCGGACGCTGTGTCAATCAACATTGTTCCTCAATAATATATTTGTAAGATTTCGGGCGTGTTTGTACGGAAAATTAAAACCCCGGCCGTACCAATCCCCCATGGGGCGGGAAGTAACCCTTGTAAGATAAGATACAGTTGAGCATTTAAGTTCTATCGCCTGCGTATTACTCGTAGTCTGTGCCCTTGTGAGGGGAATGTAAGAAGCATCATAGTTAAAAAATTTACGATTGCCCTGTGCTTCATACTCGTACCAGTCACTCGAGACCTCAGTTTGCCGACTATTCGACGATTAACCCTTTGACTAATCTACGAGTATATGGCGGTGCAATTTAACCATCGAAGATCCACATCTCCAGTCAAGAACACGAACATCTAGATTCGACCAGAGATAATAGGAGCCGTACGAAATCTCGTCGGGCACGTAGCTGCTATTGAAGGCATGACGGTGTTAGCAAATTAAGACACACTGGTCTGCTTGTGATGTGCCCTTTCGTCGACTACAAGTACAAGGCGCCCAGGATAAAACGAGAGCCCGGGAGCAGTGGTTTGGAAGACTGTTGCAAATTTGGGTCAGCGACCTATTTGTGCATTCTCGAGATGATGCGATATGATGCTAGACTCTAAAGGCTGCATCAGTTGAATAAGCACACCTATTTCGCTTAAATGCTTGCTTTCCACGCCTGACAATGATACAGCAGGCGTACGGGAATCGCTGAAGCTAATAGTTTATTGCGCCCTTTATTATTCCTCGCGGAGTTAAGCCGTGAAACGGCCGTTGGGAGGCAGGTCGCAGTCGTGATATTCTGGGAACCCGGATTGGTTTCACTTTCGCCCTGCTTATGCGAGGTGTTCTTCCGTGACTTCCAGGAACAGCTCGGCATATAGGGCGGCAAATTTTGTTGTATCTTGTAACTAACTGACCTTCTGACGCATCCTCCAAGAAAGGATGCCGTTTTAACGGCGCTCTTCTACCACAAAAAGCCTGTTGGTGGGCGCCAAGAATTCGGCCGACGATCCCGCCGGGTGCGGGGGAAAGGAAGGGTGATTTCCAATACAAGGTTGGTAAGATACTAATACGGTACTCGTACGAAGACACAAAGTTGCACAAATAACTCAAAAGAAATCCACTAATCAAGTATGAGTACGAGTAATGCTCGCACCTGCGATCAACCACCCAGACACAGACGACGCGAGACGAGGACCATCTATTCAGTGTTTCGGTACAGATCAAATTAAAGGGGAGCCCAGTCGCTTGTCGCACTCGTGTATAACAGGTATTCATAGGATTTAGCTTGGGGAAGCCGGGAGTACGGATGTCGAGCACAGATATCTTACCTGTTCAGTCCAAACCCCCGCTTGGTTCTCCAATTCTTCGTATGAGTACTCTCACAAAAAGGTGGATTGCGAGGGGACAACCAGGCCGAGGTATTCTCGGCAGCTATACCGTTTAAGGAGTAGTACGAACGAATATGGAAAGGTTTAACCATGCCGCTAAGTTTTCATACCACGAGTGCCAGGCGGACTTCAGGAATACTACCCGGGGACTCAAAAGAGTGTGTTTTGATTTAATCATGGGATATTAAGTACTGGTGAGCCGGAACTACAAAACATAACACGAGTACGAGTTGTCTTGTACTCCCACTTTGACCGTTCGTCCGACGGGGGACGGGACAAAGCTAAGGTACCAAAGGATAAAGTACCTTTGAGGTATCTTGCCATGTCTTTACGTGTTGTATTCAAGTATAAAAATGGCTTTGTCTATTTAATCTGGTGTCTGTATGTAAAATACTTAGCTTGTAATACCTGCGGATAGTCTGGTGTCTGTGCCCATCTTGTATTGCAATGTGTGCCATGGTTTACGCCATCAATGCCGTCTCCGTGGCATCTTACAATTGTAAGCATCCCGATTGGCAGGGACTTGTGGGATACCTATATTACTCGTACACTTATGGCGCTATACATATTAATAGGCCACGTCCTTGGTCGACGAGCTTCCCTAGCCACTAATGGTGGGGAAATGCTGGTTTGTTCTGCCGCAATGTAGCACTCCCCAATGGCCACCCTCTGTTGTTGGCTCCGCACACCAACCCCCGTCCCCCGTGTTTTCCTAATCCCATCTTTGTCCAATCTGCTGACATGTGCTGGTGCATGTTCCGGGGTACCGTACATGCCCTGACACGACGCAACAGTTGATCACTAATGGGAGGTGTTCCCTTTCCTCTCTGGGCATCCTTGTCTCCGAAGTGGTCCATGGTATTGCCTCCGCACTGATAGCGCGCGCCTCCGTGCCTCTCATCCCCCTCCCCGGCATAGCAGGACCTCCCTTCCCTTTCTTATTCACACAGACCAAGACCATAGGCACACATACATGCAAGTCTACGCATATAATACGTTCTCCAAATATATAAATTGCAACTTGCCTGCCCCCTCATTTCTGTTTTGCGGTTTATTTTTTCCATTGGTCAATCTCGGGCTGTTTCCACGTATACCAACCACCAACGGTCAATTCCCATAAGCCCCCCCTCTTCCCGGCGCCACTCGAGACTAGAGTCGGGCCATTGAAGGGAGAAAGAATACTGTGCCGAATAAAGGGAATTTTCACCTTTCTACCGCTCTTCTAGCTGAAATATTCCACCAAATATCACCGCCAACCTACGTCTTCCGTACAAAGCAATCCTCAACAGCTCGCTCCCGGAACAGGCAACGACCAGGAAGTCGAGACAGCTGCATCTTTTCACACTGATACTTTTTTCTTCGCCCTTCCTCACTTCAATATGACGACAGAGACCTCTGCCAATAACGTCGAAAAGGCCACCGCCGCCACCGCTGACGCCCCCCCGAACGGAACTCACCATGCTATTCACCATTACTTTGACTACAGCGGCAACCCGCTTCATCTAGCCCAGGCCTACCCCGATGGTCGCCTTCCCGCCTTCGGTGGTGAGTTCCAGCCTGGTTTGTACAAGCCCGTTACCCAGCGCAAGTTCGCCAATCCAGCACCGCTTGGCCTCAGTGCCTTTGCCTTGACGACATTTGTTTTGTCCCTGATCAACCTACAAACCCGGGGTGTGTCCGTACCAAACATTGTCGCGTCTCTGGCCATGGGGTATGGCGGTCTTGTCCAGCTCCTCGCTGGCATGTGGTAAGTTGCACTATCTCTGACCTCTTCGCGGCCTTGGCCGATCCTACCTCCAACCCTGTGCTGTTCAATTAACAACATCTCAGGGAAATGGCGGTGGGTAACACGTTCGGTGCCACTGCTCTTTCCTCCTACGGCGGCTTTTGGATCTCCTACGCCATCCTCATGAAGCCATCCTGGGGTATTTTAGGCACTGATGGCGCATACGCCACCGCTGCTGCTGAAGGTGGTGACCCGTTGATGGTTGAGTCTGCCTTGGGCTTCTTCCTCACGGGTTGGTTCATTTTCACCACCATCATGCTGCTGTGCACATTACGTTCGACTGTAATGTTCTTCTCGCTCTTCTTTACTTTGGATATATGTTTCCTGTTGCTGGCCTGTGCCGCCTTCGCGGAGGACAATGGCAACGCTACTGCCTCTACGAACCTGAATAAGGCTGGAGGTGTCTTCGGTCTCCTCGCCGCCTTTCTGGCTTGGTACAATGCCTTTGCTGGTATCGCAGACAGCAGGTTAGTCTACTTCCCCTCGTTGATTTCAGCAGCTTCGTCCTGTATGAGCGGAGCCCATGTCTCCAAGCGTCTCCAATTTTGCCTCTAAACATTCGCCCCGTCGCTCCACCGGCCCCTCCCCCTCCTCTTCCCTCCCTCTGCAATCACAATTTTATGGGAGATAGAATACTGACCCTGATGTGTTTCGCGACAGCAACTCATTTTTCATCGTCCCTGTCTTCCACTTCCCCTGGTCCGAGAAGGGCTACGAGGCCCGCAAGAAGTCGGTGAGTGCAAGCGCTTAAGCCGCCTGCACCGCTTTTTGGGTGTGGGTTTGTAATATCTGGGAAGGAATGGAACGGATCCATTGTCATACCGATCCTTTGTTTTTGTTTTGGTTTTTTCACTCTAGGGTGGAAACCTCGGTCATCGAAATACCTATACATTTATGTAATCATTCGCTCTTTATCCGGTCTTTGTTCGTACGTGGGAGACACACAATGATCAGCTCCGCCTCTTCCAGCAATTTTCTGGCCCTATTCCATATCTGTTGAGGAGCGAACAGCAGCATTTTTTATCAATCATTGTGAGATGCTCCGTAAATTCGCTCTTGCCTTGCAGTGTTGATTGGCCTCGTCAACAAAAGCAGTATATTTTCGGCGTGAAGTAATATTGTATTTTTTTTCACAGAGGCGAGCATTTCTCCGCAAAAGTGGTGCTTGCCCTTTATCCTGTGTGGTCGGGGTGCGGCTGTTTGCGGCTGTTTGCGGCTTCTCTTGTCTAGCTGTATACGACCCACAAAGGAATGAGGCAGAGTTTCTACCTTGGCCAAGAAGAGATATGGTAAAGCTGTTTGGCTATGCTAGCCGCCCGGAGAAAAGGAGATTCCGCCTAGGAACTTGATCAGGCGTCAGCTGTGGCGCCGATGATTATTGCTTCGTCTTTTCCTTCCTGCCTCCCGCTTTGTGTCAGCGAACCTTTCTGTGCAAAAGACAGTTGAACTGTCTTGTCCAGTAGGAGTTATTATATACATAGCAATTTCCTTTACGAGTAGCTGGACAAGGTGTACCTTTTGAAATTCCAAACCCCACCACGCCTACAGTTCGTTCGTGTATATTAGCCCCAGGGTTTCAACCTCGGTGTTGCGTGTGGAAGTCTTGTCCTACGAATAACGGACGTCTGTAATAATTGGCTCCAAATCAGGTATCATCTAGCCTTAACGGTGGGGCTGCTCTGCATGCTTGCCATGCCTGTGGTTCCCTCGGCTTTCTGAGGCTGACCGATAGCATCCCTAGCTATACATGACAATTAGTGGAAGATCGCATCGGCAGACGCCAAATGCCAGTGTGGGATGTTATCTTGATCACCAGCACCCTGACTTGCCATCTCTTCACCATGGGTCACTGCGAGGGGCGATACCAAGGTATCTTCCATTGATTAACTGTCAACTTTTACAATTGAGCTACGAGATTGAGTCATGTAAAATGGTCGAGTGCCCAGAAGGGATACGGCTACGCCATTGATGTAAACGGGAGTAGCACGTCATGACCTAACTTCTTGTTTCGTATGAAATTCTTTACCCTCTTTCAAACACCACGAGCTTTTCATGCAGGATTATAGCGACTCGAAACACATTTCATATTCGCGTGTGCCAACTGTTAACGGCCATCAAGACCCATGCGTTTGATACACGCAGTGCCGATCCATTCATCATAACTCGCCTACGCTCGTGTTTAATCAATATTCTGTCCAGACACTGCTGTGGATGATACCTGTTTTGCCAGCGTACTCCAAGTAACGCTAATGACCGACTACCCCTAGTTACAAATATCGCTTGCCCCCCCCTACAACGCTGTCGCAGCTGAAGGAAGACCCCCTCGCAGACATACTGGAAATTAGAGGTTCTGTCCACGGGAGATCGAAAGAATCGAGTTTCTCAACATCACCCAGCAGTATGGACACCGATGTGCGAATAACCTGGTGCGCCGAAATGCAGAATTTGCTACCAGTTTCACAAATGGAGGCCTACCTCTGACACCAGGCAAGAACTATCTCATCGGTATGCACGCATCCAACCCATACCGCACAAAACAAACAACTGATCTTCTGTGATTTGACGCCAAGTCACTTGCATGGATTCCCGCATCGACGCCGCGGCTGCCTTTGGAATTAATCTGGGCGATGCCCATATTATCCGCAATGCCGGCGGTAGTGGTCGCGAGGCTCTACGCTCCATCCTGATTTTACTGCAGTTCCTGGGAACTCGAGAGAATGTATTGATCGAGCACACGAGCTGTGGCATGGCAACTTTCACTAACGAAAGTGCTCATGCCCTCATCCTGGACCGGCTGGGTCTTGCAGCTGCAACAGAAATCTCTGCAATGGACTTCCTCGCCTTTCCGGATTTAGACCAGGCTGTCCGTGACGATGTCCATTTTCTTAGAAAACAGAGTGCCATTCCAGACGATGTCGCATTTATTGGTTGGGTGTATGACGTCGAGGACGGGAGGGTGAGACGAGTCACATGATGAATCAGATGTATTCTTTTGAAGTCTAGCCCATCAGAAGTGTTAATACAATGTAAGAAACGAGGTCAATGGCGGGGCTGCATACAGAGAAACCTGTGACCCCTCATCCCCATGCCAGCAGAACTAGTGGGCTCAACAAGTTGTAAGACGGTCACAATATGCTTATAAACGGTTCGTATTGCATATCCCCCAGCAGTAATGTAACGCAGCTTCTTGATATCTTAAGCATCCTCACGTGTATGAATAATAGCTGTGCTCCTTAATTATTACAGATAACGTCAACCTACTATACCCGCACCCATATAGCACCGGCTCCCATCACCATTAGGTTCACAATACTGTTTTATTCCCCAGTAACCATGGCTCTCCAGGGCACTCGAGCAGCTGACCACGCGGGGAGCTGGTATACATCTGACCCTCATACCCTCTCAGCGGAGATCGATGGCTGGCTGGCAGATGTCCCTTCCACCGTGGAGGGCAACAGTGTCCCGATACCCCACGCTCGTGCCATTATCGCACCGTGAGCAAAGTCTTCCGCCTGTTACTTGTGCCTACCGAAGGTCGCTGATACTGGCCTCACAGCCATGCTGGTTACCGGTACTCCGGTCCCTGTGCTGCTTGGGCATACAGGTCCCTAGATCTCAGCAATGCAAAACGTGTCTTCGTCCTCGGGCCAAGTCACACGTACTACCTTCGCGGATGTGCCCTTACAACGTTTGAGAAATATGCAACCCCTTTCGGCAAATTTCAGGTTGATGTCGATGTGGTGAACCAGCTCCGAAGCATGGACATGTTCAAGGACATCCCGCGCCACAACGATGTGCGTGAGCACAGCCTCGAAATGCATCTACCCTACATCTGGAAAATACTGGAGCGAACAGTCAGTGCTGGCACTATGTGGCCAACGCTGATCCCAATCATAGTAGGGGACTGCAACGAGGCTCGAGAGAGGGAGTATGGGCAGATCTTACTGCCATACCTAGAAGACCCGGAGAACGCCTTTGTCGTGAGCTCCGACTTCTGCCACTGGGGCCGCAACTTCGAGTTTTGGCATTACTGCGCGGGTACCGACTTCAGCAAGATACGCTCACTCTCGTCGCGGAGTGGTTCTCGCCCAGGCATTTCAGATCCACCGGTCCATGAGTTCATCCGTGCTCTTGACGAAGCGGCCTTCAAAGCCATCGAGACAGGGTCTCAGGCCGATTTCGTCGCTTATTTGCATCTGACAGAGAACACCGTGTGTGGGCGCCATCCCATCAGCGTCACGATGGCCGCCTTGGAAATGCTGACGGCCAAGTCAAAGAGCACCAATAGTAACAGCAACGCCGCGAAGGGCCGGCATAAATTTGCATTCGTGAGGTACGAGCGCAGCGACCTGGCTGAGACAACGTCCGATTCCAGTGTGAGCTATGGGGCTGCGTACGCTATCTTCTGACAGCTTCTGCCATGTTTCCAGTATATTTGAGAGAATTTGTTCCATCACATCTCCGATAGAAGACTCATGCAAGACGTAAAATAGTTTTGTTTTATACATTAACCTGCAACAAAGAACTAATTCATTTGGTACACGAAAGTCCGTGTATCGTAATTCTCACGCAGGTCGTGTGACACCACCCAAAGCTAGTAAGCAGAGGTCAGACCGCCGCTTGTCTTGCTGTTCTGGTGTGGATCGACATTATGAAACCGAAGTAGGTGTCGCGGCATGGGTCCCTTGGAGCAGGATGACTCGACCACAAACTACGCCTCAACTAAAGCGGGTGCCTGTTTCCTTTACGTGCCTGATCAGGGTTGCATTGGCGTCTCATACTCACGTATGCATACTCGGATGTATCTTCCATAGTATTGCGAGCTGCTGGCTAACAATAGGAGCAACTAAAATTAACGCTACCGCAGTATTATAGCGTATGCGCTAGGTTGTCCCGACATTGGCTATTGGTTGGTAGGATACGCCGTTGCAACGGCTGTGCAGCGTTGCCTCAGCTTTGTGCCAGACTGCGGCTGTATCCCGAAACGAGGCCACAATTATTACCCCTTTCTCACTCTCTCCTTTCTCACCTCGCGTGTTTCTCTAACCGTGCCTTGCTGCCTCCGTCCTTCTTTTTTGCGCCGTGTCTTTTCTTTGCTGTTTCCTATTTTTTTTTGTACTCGTTCTGTAATCTGTTTGTGCCTATGTGCCTCTTCTTGGTTCTCTCGTCAACCCACGTCCTTCCTTCCATTTCCTTCGTTTTCAAGGAGTGTTGATACCTGCGAACCTTCTCTCGCCGCCGCTGCCAAACCACAGATTTCCCAACTTTCTAGAGATACCATTACCTGACCAGACTGAAAAAAATGAGTGTGAGTTTCTCATCCCTGCACCTAGGTGCTCCTGCGTGCAAATTATTGCGTCGGTTGCTTGTTTAAGACATTTATGTTGACCGCTTGACGCAGTACGGGTTAGTAACGCAGGCCAGTTTAACGGCCACAACCGTGGTTTCAGAGTGCTGAGCCATGTACCATTCTCGGCATAGAGGATTGTATTGCAGTACACTGACCGAGACCAAACAAGATACGGTGGGAGAGCAAATCCCTTCGATCAGCGCGGTTCTTCGCCTGGTGGCTATGGCGCCCCGGCCAGGGGTCCGCCTCCGACTTCTTTCGGCCAAGGTCCGCGCCCTGGAGGAGCCTCGCGCTACAATCAAGATCCAGCCATGGGCCGTGATGACTATGGATGTGAGTTCCGCTACCTGCAGCTTGCCCTGCTGGCTGTTTTCTGATATGGTCTCCGTTGTCTGTTTTGCTCGCTAGCATCCGGCAATGTCGAAATGGCTTCCCTCGCACAGAATGCAGGCTCCTTCGCTTCCGCCGATCCGAATGCTATATTGAACGAGTGCCGAAGCATCGACAGAGGCATCGACCAGATCGATCAAAATTTAAACCAATTGCGGATGCTGCAGGACCGATCACTCAACGAAGCCGATGCATCAGGCTCTGCCACCTCGAGACAATTGGACTCGCTGGCTTCGGATACTATGGCACTGTATCGTCAACTTACAGAGCGGGTTCGCCAAGTGAAGAGCCAGCGGGAGGCCCAGCAGCCTAAAAATGCCCCCCAAATCGGCCGCGTTGACCGCCGCCTCAAACAAGCCATTCAATCCTACCAGCAAGTCGAGTCTGCTTTTCGGAAGAAGACACAAGACCAGATGGCACGGCAGTACCGCATTGTGCGTCCCGACGCCCCTGAGTCCGAAGTCCGTGCTGTTGTCGAGGACACATCAGCTGGCGGTCAGGTTTTTCAACAAGCTATGATGCAGAGTGACCGCCGCGGACAAGCCCGTGCTGTGCTTAGTGCTGTCCAGGATCGTCACGCTGCTCTGCAGAAGATCGAACAGCAAATGGTCGAGCTGGCACAGCTTTTTCAAGACATGGATACGCTCATTATTCAGCAAGACACACAGGTTGTGCAAATTGAGCAGAAGGCTGAGGAAGCTGTTGACAACATCGATAAGGGCAACGAAGAGATTGCTGTGGCTGTCACGACAGCGAAAAAGACAAGAAAGAAGAAGTGGATTTGCCTTGGCATTTGCGGTACGTTTGTTCATATTTGTCCATCGAATTATCCCCGGAATGTGCAAGCCAAAATTCTAACTATTGGGCTCCCTAGTCGCTATCATCCTCGTCATTGTCATCGTGGTGGTGGTGTATGTATTGATAAACAAACAAGGGAGCAGCAAGAAGCGAAGCATCGAGGCGCGTGGCGTGAATTTTGATACCGACCACCCAGTCGCCCAGGTCTACGGACAGTCGAAAGCTGTGGCTAGCGAGCACCACCGATTCATTACAACAAGGGGGCGAGTAGGGAAAAGACGCATGGCTGCACTCCCATCAACTGAGCATGAGCGGTCTGTCCCCTTCGGTGGCATTTTCAACGATCACACAACTTCAGATCAATCGAAACGCTATGTGGTGAATACAGACTTCACAGACGAAACCGGTCCCTTCAGTTCCGAAGGCAAGCGCGTTGTATAGAACACCCGAAAATGAAGGCCAATGACCGGCTAGGAAACCCTTTGCCATCGCATATATACATGCGTACCGAGCACTGTAAGAAGAGCGATATTTATTTTCTTTTGGGGGGTTGATAAAGTTGACTGGCACATTTTTGGCGAACTGTTTTTAATTTGCACCTGGAATGACTTGCGTCTTGGTTGAATATTCTCCTGGCTATTCTGTTTCATTTCTTTCCAAGTTTTTGCTCGCTCTATGGCTCTATTTATGGCAACCAAGGGAGGCTCGTCTCAGTGAATTACTGGTTTAATTCCTGAAATTTCTTGGTATTTACTGCTTTAACGCCCTCGTTGGGGTGTTCGTTACAAAACTCTTTACTGCCTTAAAAGATTGTCCTTGAATATACCAATTATGTGGCTTTCGGCAGTCGATGCTGGGTAATTATCAAACAGCTATTAGCTGATCACGACTCAGTGTAAAGTGGCCAACTATGTCCCAAGAGTTCTTGTGAAAGGAAAGATGGGCAGACATGCCGTGCTTGAGGAAGGGTGTGTATCACGCTGGGCTGTGGAGTGTGCCGATTTTCATTCAACCAAGTCTTTGTGATTCTTCACCACCGTTCAGCTGTTGTGGCTCGCCTTCTGGCCGAGTCTCAGCCCCCGGAAGCTCACTCCTTCTATCATCCGAGTTCTGCACCACCTTCTTTAACAAGCCCATACGCCTATCAAAGTCACGAATGAGCTTATTGTAATCTTCTGGTGGACTGCATCCTTCTGTTGGATACGGTCTTTCTTTGCATTCAGAGAGGGGTGACTGTTTTCTTCTAGGGACCGCCAGGCACAGTTCCGAAGACATAATTCCATTTGACACATCAACACCCTCGACATCAAGTATGAGAGGACCGTACTCGCCATTCGCAAGGACGGCTTCAGAGGGGTGTTCATCTAGTTGACCAAGATGGGTATCTGTAACGGCCCATTCGGCAGATAGGCTAGTAGCCCAAGCCACTTTATAGTCTCGATAATCATCCTTAGAAGACAGGTGAAGCAAAACAGCTCGGTCCGACGTCTCCGGTCGGAAGCTGCCAACAGCTGCAGGTTCGATTCCGGCTTCGTGGTACTTCTCGAGCGATCCATGCTGCATGGATAGGGCACTAGACAACAAATCCGGGTCATCGTCATCGAAAATATATCTGATCCGAGGGTAATAAGACTTTGGGGAGGTTGGCGAGGTGGTGTCGGACACAATGGTGTAGAATGGTTTAAATCGACTCGCTTTTGCAGGAGAGGAATGTGCTCGGATAGTGGACTCGTCTGGAAAGTCGGGGAGTGCCTGAGGTTCAGGGCTAGCGACAGATAATTCCTGTTCGCCGAGCTCTGTGTCCTGTGTCGTTCCAACAGTCCGACGAGGACTCGACGCTTGACGACTGGTTTGTGTCGCAATAGTGGGCGCGTCACCGTGGATAGAGCTTTGCAATGCCTGATGGCTTGCTCCCGCCATAGTTTGATGAAAATGTGATATTTTATGAGAAGAGGGGGTAGCACGCAAATACTGGATGGGTGACAATTTGCCAACGTCAAGCTCCGTGAATGTGAGGACGAAATGTCCAAAAATATCAGATTGTATCTCTGAGCGGAAGGCACGTGATCTTTGGCAAGTTTCCATTCTCTCTCTTAAGGGATTAAGGGATGCATGCATTTCACATCTTGGGGTAATATAGCAATCAATCGTAGGCAGTCCTTTTGCCCCTGTTCATAGTAAACATACTCTATCATAATTTCTTCAGACTGACTCGTCCTGCGCCAATGGAAAAGATTGTCCATCGCCATTCCATTCAAACTCTGAAGGTAGGTCAGTGTGTGTGGAGTACGAGAACACATCCTAATAGACAACAGAACAAGAACAAACTTTGTCGGCACATTGGGCACTGCCCCTTGGCAGAGTCCTGTTTAATCCATTCAGAAATGCAATGCTGCAGAGCGGTCAGGTTATTAGCTCTGCCTGGAAAACAGCCTTGTTATAGTCACGGGACAGCATCAGCATACCATGTGGAAGTTGTGGCCGCATTTGCCTGATACTGACAGGAGGTTAGTCAAAGTATCGTCAAAGGTTCAGGGAGTAGAAAGAGTCCCATACAAAGGCTGCACTCGTCGCCAGGGTACTTGCACGTCGGGCAGGTGCCATCGAACTGGTTCTGGCAAATGCCACACACGTCGTCTTCTGGTAGATCCCACCGCCATGTGGCTACAGCATCCCACTTGCAAATTTTAACCTTCATGTTGATGTCTATTGAAGAGTTCTGATGTTTTTTAAGTCCGTGTCTGATTGTAAGATAGAATAGCTCACCAGTGTTGTAGGGGAAACGACTCTAGCTTCAGTTACGACTGCCCACCAATCACGCATTCTAGCATGGTGCAAAAACCCCGCAACTGGCCTCGGTGGTATTATTTTTATATGTAACATTGAACAAATCACGGAACTGGCTCACACTCTCCTCCATACGACCACCAAGGAAGTAGCCCGACGCACAGTCAATCCCGGGTATTTCAGGTATGATGATATCCACATATTTTTTTCACATCTTTGCTGTTGCATCTTTTGACGAGAAGGAACAGATACCTTACCTCGATTGGCACACATCCGAATCTGATTTTCACATTTGCGAGACTGTCGGCTTCAACATGATACGCTCGGCGCAGGCGGCCCTTTTGCGATCCAATTCCGAGTTTGGCATCTCGACCGCTGCTTTCCGAACTTTGCCAGCAAGACGATCGTTTTCCTCGTATCTTGTTGCCCCGAAGGACCTAAACGATGCCCTGAAGAAAAATCCCCCATCTCCCATTAGCACCGACCCGCGTGTCATCCCGCTATGTGCGGCTTGGTTCCTACCCAACGATACCGAAGGTCGTACCGGTATCCAGGTCTTCCGAAAACAGAGAATCCCTAAGGCCCGTTTCTTCGACCTCGACAAGGTCATCGACCGACGCTCTCCGTACCCGCATATGTTGCCAACCCCTCAAGATTTCGCTGCTGCTATGTCGGAACTTGGTATCCGGAGAGAGGATACTGTGGTTGTGTACGATACAAATGAGCTTGGGATATTCTCAGCGCCGAGAGTTGGCTGGACTCTCAAGGTTTTCGGACATCCAAAAGTGCACATTCTCAACAATTTCCGGACATGGCTTGCCGAAGGCCTTCCAACAGAGACTGGGGAGGTATATAGTGTCGAGTGTTGCACTTATCCCATTCCAGAAATGGATTCTCAAAAGGTTGCAAGCTTCGAAGACGTTCGGGAGATTGTCACAGACCAGAGTAAAGAGGGGGCCAAGGGTATCCAGGTCGTCGATGCCCGGTCAAGCGGACGCTTCACGGGCAAAGGTTCGGAACCACGCCCAGGTCTTTCTTCCGGACATATGCCCGGTGCAATCAACATACCTTTTGATGCTGTGCTAGACTCTACAACTAAGGCTTTTCTCCCGGCTAAAAAACTAGCTGAGGTGTTTCGGGAAAAGGGACTTGATCCAGAGAAGCCCATTGTGTCAAGTTGTGGTACAGGGGTCACTGCATGTGTGATCGAGACAGCTTTGAACGAAGCTCAGTACGGGACCATCGAATCGAGGAAGGTCTATGATGGCAGTTGGACGTATGTTCTCCGGTTTCTATTCGCCGTAACACGTTTTTGCTCGCCGTTCATATTGCTAACCAACGATTCCAGCGAGTGGGCACAACGAGTTCGCCCTTCTGATGCTTTAATCCAGAAGGATGATAATTAAGTGTTCGACTGGCAATATCAAACTCACTCCGTGAACGACAGGTACAACAGCTAACTTGCCCTTCTGCTTGCCTGTTTTGTATTCTTGCTAGTTGATGCTTACATGGCCGTATTATACAGTTCGGTTTTATTTGGTCCTCGTCTCCCCCCTCTCCTTTTTCTTGGTATATATCTGCCGTTTGCGACCATAGAATTTATCTCGTTTATTATATTTTGAAGAATTTAGCTATTTAATAATAGCAATGAACATCTGCATGGTTGGGTAATTAGCTGCACAAAGATGTCCAGACAGACTAATGGCTAGGAGTTACGACCCAAATTGCCTGCTACATTGTCTAGATGGTTTTCTAATTCCACAACCTAATTTTCAGACAACTATTGAATAAAGGACTCTTGCGAGGGCAGCGTTCAATGCTGCTCCGCCAGCAAAAGCCCCATCTCAAGAAATGAAGCTCTTCCAGATAAGGACGAGCTTCAGCAACGCGAGATAAGATAACACGTAAGTGGGTCTTGCGATAAGGGATTAGACTAGTAAACGCGTCGGTTTGAGTCGCGTACCGTGTCAGGCTCGCGTCTATAACACGGTATTTTTATCCACTTCGTGTCACGAAGCCACAGATAATAAAGTAGTAGTCCCAGGATCCGCCACAGTATCTGAACTTTGGATTTTTATCTCTCTCTTCGTCACTCTCTCCAGTATCATTAGCCATCGTTTTACCTTTTCTCTTTGAATGATTAACCACGAATCTTTGCAGTTCGCAATGCCTTGCCTACTTAAACGAAAGCGTTCAGACTCGGAATTTTCCTTCGCTAGCAACTCAACGCTGTCTTCTCCACCGTGCTCAGTTAAATTCGCTCCCTTCTCTACCGCCCCTTTATCGTCTCCCGCACATGTCTACTGTGCACCTTTGCACCTCCCAGGTCGCACAATGAAGCGTTTGAGGAACGGCCGGCCATCAGATGCGGAGGTTTACCGTAAGTTCCGTAAATGTTATGCTGGTCGTTCAAGCACATCTTTTCTCACCTTGCTGTCTAGAGCATACCATGGATCTACTATACTCGGCACAACGGTTTTCGGCTGAACAAGCACCGCCATTATCACCGGTCCTATCCTCTGCTTGCCATCTTCCCGTTGCCGTACAATCGTGCAGGCAAAACCCCCGCCCCTCGAACCAGACCTCCCTTCACAGCTTCTGGCATATTCCTAGGTCAGTTTCTTGTCCAGCGCCGGCCTCGGCTACGCCCATTATGTGTCGACCAATGGAATGGGAGATAGATGCCGCCTGCGAAGTCTGTGGCACTGCTGTTGGACGTGATGGAGATCTTTGCATGATGAATACAGATGAATACGGTTCGGAGGGTCGGGAGTATTGTTGCTCTTTTTGTGGGAAGGTTGTTTGCTTTTCGTGTTGTGTGAGCAATCTGGGCAAGCAACGACGATGTTTACTATGCGCTGGCCGCAGGATGGAGGTCGACACATCAACTAGCGGTCAAGGCTCTTTGCCTTGACCAGGTCTATCTACGAAGTCTATGCGCATTGGGCGTGTTTTCGAATTCTTAATTTACCATTAGTTTACAAATAGAAGGGTCCGCAGCAGCGTAAGGGCCTGTTCGTTAGATAAGATATCTGTAAGATATCTTACATTAACGGGATCAAGAGGTAATATATTGTTGGAATCTGATAATTAGGTGTGATTGCCTCTACCGAGAAAACTATTTGGTGCAAATGGCGCGCGAGGTAAGATATCTTATTTGTATTTCCCTTATAGAAGTATTATTTGTATTTGTAATATTTGTATTGTAGGTCCATATTTAGACAGTGCGTATACTGTGATGTTGACCTGGGAACATTGCCACGTGATAACAAACGAGACTACTGCCAAAACTCGATATGCCTACTAGTCACGTGGTTTTCATCCGCTTGTCACCTCTGCCGGTTGTAATTGTGGGGCCCTTCATTACCCCTGAATGTAGTAAACAATGCCGATAGATCTATGATATGTAACTTCCTTCCATAAGTATTCACAGAGTGGTCTAAGGTCCCGTCTCGTCAGTTTTATCGTGATTCTTGCTTGTTCGCATTCCTAGCGTCGAATTTTTGGCTGAATATCTTCAAGTTTTCACTCGCACGGTGGCTGCGATCACTTCCTCGCTCTGGGTCTCCCTGCTTGACCCGATAGCTCCGGATCTCGTCCCAATTTCAAAATGGAATGTCCGTTATTGGTTGAAGTTGTTATTTCTGACATATTCTTTGACGTCATATTTCCCTGGACGGTCCACTGCACATTCCCAGCAAGCTGGCGCACCAACGGTAACTCTGGACAGGAAGTGGCAAGCGACGAGACATTCAGCAACTTATTATCTACGTATACAATTTTCTTGCCGGAGAAGTTGTTGCTTGTTCATCCGGCGTCGGAATTTTCAGTAGCCCCTCTGCATGACATCTGTATTCACGTTTGTTTCCCGGTTCTCGTGTGAGTTGGTGGTAGAAGCGTGGGAATCGCAGGTGTATGTCATCCGAAGCTTCTCTTTCCTTTCTAGTATTTGCGTGCGATCTGTAGATAATTGTGGTCCATCCCCGTTTCATCTATTTCTCTAGAAGCAGCGTGATAACTTATACTATTCAGCAAAAGTCTAGTAGTGGCTTCTTCGCTATAGGCGGCATGGGAGGAATCTACTGCTTATTTGTGGGGGGGGGGGGCTCTCTGCCATAACAGCAATCTTTATTGAATTTTAAGAGCCACTGGAACTGGAATTGATCACACCAACTAGAGTTTTCACCGTAATATAGAACCGAGCACGTCTAGGTGCGAGAGTGGCAGTGCCGTAAACATGTAAAGGTGGATTTGATGCGATCTTCTTGGTCGGTGAAACAAAGATTTCCCCTTACAGTCGGTCACAATGGAAGGAGCATCTGGATTGACATTTAGTTTGCCATCTGTCTTATTCTAGTGTACCAGCACCCAGAGATAGACAGTTTGGTTCTAGGCCTATTCCTCGAGATATTGCTTGAATATTGGCCTTGATATTAGAATAAAGGGGTCTCTGTAGATATATCCCCTGTTTATCTCTCTGCTCACAGCCGGGTTCGCCATACATGGTTACAAAAACCAGGAGGCCTATTCAGGACAGAACAGGCGGGTTTTCCCCTTGAAATAAACGCCAGAAGGGGCAGGTGGCCCCTCGTCCACTCCACAGGCATACGTCGTGGTGTAGTTTCTAGGTGATTCTCTCCATAGCCATTGACCCAACAACGTCTGGCCAATGATAAAATGCCGAGAGAGAGTATCACATGTCATCTCCAATCTCGCTCCTCTGACCGATGTGATTTCTCGATCTGGCCAAGCGTGTATGCATGCACTTTACTGGTCTACATTTCGACATGTGAATGAAAACACGCAGCCAATGATAAATTTCATTGATCTTTCTCCCTCTACAAGACCTGATTTCTCGATCTGGTCAAGCGTAGATGCAATCACTTTGCTGATCTGTGGAGGATCAGCTCAACTGCCGAAGTACAAAAACATTCCTGCTCCTTCCCCGGATTCTGAAATCCTTTCCTTCTTTCCTTCTTTCCCCATATTCGCTCCGCCTCCCCACACATTCACACACTGCTCACACACTACACTCTACACACTGCACACTGATCACAATGATCACCATTTTCACAGCGTCGGGTTTGCTTTGGCTTGCCGTTCTGATGGCCGAAGCAATCCCCAGGTACCAGTAAGTTTTATCCTCTTCCCATCTCCCATCATCCTTTCCCATTCATCACTCACCTCCTTCACCACCTCTTCTATTCCCACCCTTCATCTTATCACTTCTTCTCATCCACCACCTTCATTCTCGATATCCCTTCATCTAGAATCGCTCTTCCTCTCCCATCATCCATTGTCCCCCATCCTTCCATCACCTACCTGTCATCCCACTTTATCTTGTTTCTCCATCATCTCCATCCATCCCATCCCAGTTGCCCTCCAATGTTTCAAGCCCATCGCTCTTTCCCAGCATTATGCCCACTTCCCCACTCCATCTCCTTCTCACCTCTAGCCATCCTCTGGAATCTGTTGCGGATTTCCTCGTACATAACCGTCCTCTGTCTTCCTCTTTCCCTATTCCATAACTCAATCATCTACACTTTCTTTCCCATGCCATCATGCCTGCACCTGCTCAGCATTTTTGCCTCCCTCAGCGCTGGCAAGCCATTCCAAATTCCACAGTCACTTCGTGCGTCTGGCTTGCAATGCCAATGCTGATTGCTTATTAGGTCCTGCAACTTTTGTCAATTGCCATCACTTTCCAGATGTGCCACCATCCTTGGTTCCATTGAGCCTTGGATTTTCCCCATCTCCTTGGTCATCCTTGCTTGGTAAGTCCCCCCTTATATGTTGTTTTGATTAAAGCTGACGGGATTCTGCAGCTGCTTCATCGTCAAGAGATCCGTCGCACTCGTGTCTTCCTCTACTCCCGTCCCGCCTCGCGTCCAGTCCACCCCGTTCAGTCATTGTCGTCATGTATACTATGCACCGCCTGTAACCCCCTCTCGTTCCCGCCCCTCAGCTTCACCCCTCCCCCAAACGCCCGGTACCTTTCCCCCGTCCCCGTCACCATCCTCCCGTCAGTGCCCTTACGATCTGGATCGGCTTAGCCGACTCATTGAGGCCAGAACACCTTATTTCTCCATCCCGACCCCCCTCTTGTCATCGCCTGTGTCTTCCACTGCCCCATCCTGCACTGCCCCATCCCCCCCCCCAGTTACACCTGGTGCTTTCCCAGTATCACCAAACATCGTTACCCCTTCCCTTCCCTCCATTTCCCTTCCGTCCCCTTCCCCTGCCCCCCCAGCCCCCTCCCGTACCACATCACTACTTCCAACCACCCCCGGTGCTTTCCCTCCGTCTGTATCTCCATCTCCCTCCCCTGCAGCCCATCCTCCCCTCCCCTTCCCACGTCCACGCAAGTGGCCAGCCTCACGTCCTTTCCCCCCCCCTGGAAAATGCCCGTACGATATGGCCCGGCTTAGCCGACTCATCGCATCCATGAGCTTCAATTCTGCCCGGGCTGATTCAGCCTCCGCACCTAAGCCCTGCTGTTCATCCCCATCCCCATTCCAATCCCCATCCCCATCCCGGCCATTATCTCCATCTCCGCTGTCCCTTACCCCTGCCCATCTCTCTGCTCCCTGCACTCCTCTTTGTTCCCCTTCCATACCCTCTGAAACTTTCACGATCAGCTCCTCGTCACCCGCACCCTGCACTGCCCCCTCTCCTGCCACGTTCCCGTCTTCGGTTCACCGTTCTCGTTCTAGTCATATTTTTTCCCCTTCCCCTACCCCTTCCCTTTCCCCTGCTCCCGCCTCCACCGCTCCTATCCCATTCCTATCTTTCGTTCACCGTCCCCGTTCCAACCTTATTTTTTCCCCTTTCCCCATCCCTTCCCCTTCCCCTTCCCCGGCTCCCGCCTCTACCCCTGCCCCTGTCCCTGAACCTGCCCCTCCTACCCCCTCCCCCCAACTCTCCCCGTACTCGCGCAATTTTTCTCCCATTCCCAATTGTCCCTATGATTTCAGGCGCCTCTACTACTCCATGTTGCGTCTGAAAGGCCCATATTACCCTCCCCCTTCTCCCTCAGCGCCCCAGCCCGCAATGCCCACTACTCCACCCCCAGCAGCCTTACTTCCAACATCACCCACTCCACCTCCGTGCCCCCTCCCCTTCTCACCCTGTCTCTGCGGTCGCCCATCTCGAGCATCGGCCACTCCACCACCGCCTCCATGCCCTCTTCCATTCTCACCTTGCCTCTGTGGCCGTCCACGAATCCACCTCATTTAACTGGGTACAGCAGGCGCCAGCACTCTGCAACAACGGGAAATGTTTTCTAATCATGCTCGCCGTGACTTTGATTTTTAGGATCCACGAGAATTGGACCTCCGAAGAGAATATGTGAGTTTCACCCCCTCCCCCCCCCTCCTCCCTATTTTGTTTGCTGACAAATTTTCTTTTTTTAGGTGAATGCATGCTGTACGGTTTGTTCCTGCAGGCACCCGCCGTACTATTTGATCGGTTTTCCCTCCCCTTCCCCCTAGATGGAACTTCGAACTTTGAACCTGTTGTTTGTGCCGACATGCTACAATCTGATCACTGTTGATTTTTTTCCCGTTTGATCCCATCTATTTCTACCGGAGTTGGATTGATGAGCTCCCTTCGATACCATTTAGAACGGCAACCAGAGCTAAGTACAACCGCTCACTCCTTTGTTTGGTTCCTTGTTTACTAACAATCTATCTTCTAAGGAAAAACATGGGAAGTAAGATACCCTTCATCCATCGATGTCTTTCCTTAGTTGCGACAACATCCTACCATTTTCTTTTATGAGTCAATCCAAGTCTCCCCAACGCTGGTCGGAATTATCGTCATAGCTATGGCCATTGATGGTGCCCAGAGCTAAGTACTATCTCGCTTTCTATTTTCTTCTCCCATTGTATTTACTAACAAAATTATCACCACCTTAGGGATACAGGTAAGTGGACCCCCTTCTTATAAGCTTCGTGACAAACTGCTGACTTCAGTTTCCCGGGTAGATAGGTAGGTAGGTAGGTAGGTAGGGGGGGGGGGGGAAAGGAGGGAAGGAGGGAAGGGGGGAAGGGGAAGAGGGGCACAAAAAGGCAAGACGGCAAGAAGATGACAAAACCCGTGAGAAGCAGAAACCCCCAAAAGGACAGCAAACATGGCGAGAGGAAGCAAAAGCAACTCGAAGGATGTCGAAACATAAACACGACACTACAATGTCAGAACAACAAAAACTCGAGACTTCAAAAACCCCAAGACAACAAAACAAGACAGCAAAGACCTCCAGACAGAATGGCTCCATGACAGACAAGGCACCAAAAAAGAGAGCCCGAATACCTCAAGATACCTCAGAGAACTCGAAATGGAGACCAAATGCCTGCCCCTCTTCCCATTTTGACAAAGAGAGAAGACAAGTAACGAGACAAGAGGACAAAGGATTACAAGGAGAAGGAAGAGGGAAAGAAGAAAAAGCCGTCAGAGCAGTGATAAGGACAGAATGCAGGACACACTAGGCGACAAGTGTCGCTCGATGCTGAGGGTGAGTTCTGGAAAGCTTGGTGGAAAGAAGAAAGCTGGTGCCTCAGCACAACAACTGTCTTGTTTGCTTGGTTGTTGCTCACGAAGACGAGGAATGAGAAGCAATGGGAAAAGCGTGAGGAGCCGAGAAAAGGCAAAAAAGACGACGGAGAAGATGTGAGATGGAGAGAGACCAGAGGAGACAACAGGAGAGGAAAAAGATGAAGTGAGACGAGAAAAGCAAAGAGGACGAAGAGAGTGAAGAAGATGAAGAAGATGTGGAGGATGAGAGAGACGAAGGAGACGAAGAAGAAGAGACGAGATGATGCAACGAGAGACGGAAATGGTGAAAGGGATGGATGACAAGATCTAAGACGACAAGAGCCGAGAAGAAGCCGACGAAGGAGACGGGAGGGGACGGAAATCAGATATGGGGTGCATAAACATGCACACAAAGAACGCACGCACACAACACAGAACGCACGCAAGACACCCAGACACACAAGATGACAAGACGACAACACACACAAGACACCCAGACATCCAAGACACCCAGACATCCAAGACACCCAGACACCCAGACATCCAAGACGACAAGACGACAAGACGACAAGACGACAAGACGACAAGACACGCAAGACATTCAGACACACGCAAGACATGCAAGGCACCCAGACACACAAGTAATTCTGTTCAGAAAGAGGAAAATTGAGATCGGGACCGAAGAGGGAATATCGGAAAGCCTGCTAAAGAGCGAAATTCACGAACGAAACCGAGACAGACGAATAGTTGAAGTGCTTCAACAGCAGCTATGGCGTGGAACCAGGTGCAAGAAACCGTCGGAAGCAGATGTTTGCATCCGAAAAAAACAGAGTCTCGACAGAGGAGTTGTGGGAGGCGAGAGGAAAGAAGATGAGGAAGGGCACTGAAATTGTCCGAAAGGAGTTTTCAAGGAGATGGAAAAATGGATAATTCAGCCCCGGGGGATGCATCAGGTCACAAGGAGAGAAAATTGCCATAAGGAAGAGTTCGAACTCGGATGCGACACAGGAGGTGCAGAGAGAGAGTGGTTGACAGGAGTACAGGAGGTGCGAGCAGGGATGTGACAGAACCATCGACAGATATGGACAGAGATGGGGATGGAGATGCGGATGGAGATGCAGATGGAGATGCGGACGTGGATGACAATATGGACAGGAATGTGGACGGAGACGCACGGAGACATGACCGGAGTCACGACTGGGGTGAAAGGCTACACAGAGTGGCTGTTACCTCTCTTCTCGTGGCCTCAAGACAAGACGACAACCCAGGCACTGCCTACGAACCTGGCCTGCCTACGAACCTGGCCTGCTTATGAACTTGGCTTGCCTACGAACCTGGCTTGCCTACGAACTTGGCTTGCCTACGAACTTGGCCTGCCTACGAACCTGGCTTGCCTACAAACTTGGTAAAACAGGCGCAAGATGCGAGCTTGTTCCGAGATGACACATTCAAAGATGACGCATTCAGAGATAAAGCGCATTCGGAGACGGCTCAGCAGCACAACCAACTGGCACTAGGCGGTACGACCCATTGAAATGGCACTCGTTTACACGGTCTATTGTGTCGCCCATTCCAAACCTGCCTGACTTGCCCAACACTAACGGGACACACTCTTTTCTTTTCGGCGCAACTGCATCACCACAGAGAACACGAAAAGTGCCATGCAGCTCTACACACCACATTTAGGTAGCCATGCTACCAGCCCCCGGTCCGATAGCCTAGAGAAGGATGACCACCGAGACCCCAGAAAGCAATACAGAGTGCCGAGAGCAAGAAGGTGGCCACTCCCGTTCCAGGACTCCACCTGGCGTCTACAAGATCCAACCAGCAGATGCACCACCACTTGCTCGCATCATTTCACTTGCGAGGGCGGCCTCCCTTTAAGGGCCACGACAAGGTAGCGGCAGGGTAGTTAGCATTCCTACATGACGAAATTTAGATAGAGTCAACACGATCAATTATAATTGAGCGACTGGCATATGCAACCTGACTTCATGTCGATCTGCTGACGGCTCTTGCCATGCTAACCACCACTATAAATCTCACCGAAGCAGATTTTCTTTTGCCGCGGATCGCCCGTCGTGGTCGGCCGTCTTGCTCTCTTTTTGTCTGTCACCGTCCTGCTCGTTTTCTTTCCGCGGCTTGGGTGGCGAAAGCCGGCATTACCCACGCGCTGGTCACGCGTGTTTTCTTGAACTGCTTCTAGGATAGTGCGGCGGGAGAGACACGTGTCGATGTGGCAGTTGAACTGCCTCTCATCTGCGGGCTGTGGCCGGAGACATACGGGGCAGTGCCACCACTCATCTGGGCGGAGAGCCAGAAGCTGGCCCCCGACTTTGGGATTGGCGGTAATTTCCCTTCCATGTTGTCCGATGGATGACGCTTCAGGCAGCTCTCCCAGTAGTTCTTCCAGTGAGCCTTGCCACACTGCGCCGGGTGACAACTCCCCCGGCAGGGGCTGTTCATCAGCGCCACTAGAGTCTGTGATCCGACCTGACTGCTCGCCTCCCACTGTCCGCACGTCCCAGTCCGATGCCAGGTCCAGAGGTCCACCCCCTGGCCCCGCGTTTAGGGGATCAACACTGTGCGGCTCAGCAGCATGCGGTATCTTCAGCCCCCAAAAAGCAAGAGCATCAGGCTTTTTGGTGCTGACGAGGTGCGTGCATCGGAGTCCCATCAGCCGGATTTTCACTCCTGTCATTTCTTGCTCCAGCTTCGCGAGAATAGGCACAGCATGCTTGTACAAGTCGTCGGCGGAGCAAAGAGGCTGCGAGGGCACAATCTGCCTCGTGTATACTTCAAACGTGTCCAACTTGACTTTAAGAACCAACGTACGGCCCTTGCACTCTGCTCGACGCAAGTCCTTTTCCAGCTCGTTCGCCGTCCATCGCAGCTTCTGCCGTAGTTGCTCTGGGTCCGAGATACTTGCAAACGTGCTTTCGGTACCGACACTCTTCCGTTCGTACTCTGCCGCCGGCTGCACTTTTGTTCTGCCGAGGCCTAGGTAACAGCGAAGCAGAAAATGACAGGCTTTGTCGCCAAAGAGCCGGCGAAGGAACTGTCTCTGGCCGTAGATGTCCCCGCATGTCTTGATGCCGACAGACGACAACTCACGCTCAAACACACGGCCGACACCGTTGACCTTGCGACAGGGAAGATCTCTCATGAATTCAACAATGGTAGACCTGTCGTTGCGCAGGACATACTGCCCATTTGGCTTGTTGATATTCGAGCAGATCTTGGCTAGCCGGGTGTTGGCCGCAATGCCTGCCGAAACCGTCACCTTGGCCTTTTCTGCCACTTCCCTCCTCAGCTGCGCCACCACCTCCGCTGGTCCCAGGCCGCGTGCAGCACAATACTCCGTCACGTTGAGGTAGGCTTCGTCTATGCTCGCGCTTTCGAAGCGTGCATCGTACCGGGCTAGGACCTCGCGCACTTCTTGGGCTTTGGCGCTATACTTTGCAAAATCGGGCTTCAGCACGACAAGCTGCGGACACAGCTTCTTGGCAACAAAACTTGCCATGCCGCTGCGACAGCCGAACCTGCGCGCCACGTAGTTGCATGTGGTGAGAACACCACCGCCGACGGCAAAAGGGACATTGGCCAGCTCGGGACGGCCGAGGAGCTCGACTGCTGCATAAAAGGCATCACAGTCAACGTGCACAATATGTTGAGATAGGTCGCGCGACGATTCTAGCTCAGCGACGAGAGCGTCGGCAAGTCGAAGGTCACGAGAGAGGTCAAGACGCTCCAACTGTGCTTTATTGGCCAGGATTTGATCGATCTTGGCGGACAGCTCCTTGTCTTTGGCCTCTTCGCGGTCGAAATACTTGGATCCTTTGGATGCATTGTAAATGACGTCAGATACCTGACAAGTCAGCTGAGAGACAGTTCCATTTCCGAACGCCGCTACAGACTACGGCCGCCACCTGTGTGAGCATACCTTGTCTTGATCGACCGAGTCCTGGCCCGCCTTGAGCAGAGACGGCCCCAGGAGGGAGTATTTGAGCGTCTCGTGACCGGAACTGCTTGCTTCGCCGCCATCGCGGCTGTCTTTCCGTCTGCTGGGGGATTCAGCAACTTCGGTATCCATAATCACTGGCACTAACAATTGGGCAGCCTGAAGAGAGTTTCATTGCTCATGAGTGCAGGCGGCGGAGCATTCTCGCGGCGCGTCTGCCTAAAACTGAGGGTGCACTTTCGCAGTAGCGCGTCTGCGACGATGCTGTTTTTGGGGGGTTGGCAACTCTTTGAGTTACATAATCATGTTATGTACGGTCACGTGAAATTCGTAATCAGGATCGCGTAGACAAGATGACAGCTTCATGCCGATCACAGCAGCGAGTCGCACTCCACATTCAACATGTCGAGGCGAACATTCGCCAGTTTACCTCTAGACGGGTGGAAACCCAATTGGAGCCCGAAGTGCATGACCTCCTTTGCATGCATGTTCAGCACCAGTCGCAGCTCACGACTGTAGCACTCCTCCGTCGGCGCTCATTCGACGGCTGGTCATGCTGAGCCGTATGCGGTGGTCTTCTTCCTCGTCCCGATGTAATTGCTCCCCGGGCAGCCGAACAGCTCGATCCAATGCCACTGGCAAGCCCCGGTGGCGTCCACGGATCATGACCAAACACAGGGCCAGCTTGCTTGCGACGTGCCAGCCGCCACTGAAAGAGTATGCCGCAGTTGGCAGTCCGATCGAGATGCCTACACAGCCATAGGCAGAGACAACTTCAAATATCACATTGAAGACGCTGTAGGTGGCAGGATCGGCCCGGAAGTGGGAGGTTTCGATGGTGGTAATGATGAGCACGGCCAGTACCAGCCACCAGAGATCATGGGCCAGTTGACCGTGTATCTGCTGGCTAATGAAACTGATTCGAGTCTCGCTTCCATCTCCCCGGGATGGGGGCGGGACGACTCCGACGCCGTGCCACGGAATGAAGCTGTGGCGAATGGCGCGTCCGAGGTCATGGGCAGTCTGCGAGTGGCAGCGCCGCTGCGAGACGGCTGATGCCGCCAACATGCTTTGCATCTCGGCGGCTGTGTCTTCTGGGTCTGGGTTGACGCGGCTGGTGGGATCGTCAGAGTAGATCCCAAGCGATCTCTCCTCGTACACATTCGAGTGTCGCATGGTAATAACGACCGGGTAGACAGAGATGTACATCATGATCACGTATAACACCTGTAGCCCGATGTACACATCGGACATGGGAACCACATAAAAACCACCAGAGCGAACAGCTATCGGACCGGGGGGGCAGACCTTGCGTCAGCAGAGGACGAGGTAGGGATGTGAGAAAGGAAGCAGAAATGCATACCAATTGCCTGGAAGAGACCGTCCAAAACGCGAGAGCCCACCGGAATGCTCTCGATGGCTTTGTTGCCCAGGTTAAGCAGCTCAAAGGCAACCCAGTCGATGCAATTCAGCAGTACGATCATGAAAAGAAGCCACCAAGTCGGTCGCGACGGGAACAGGTTGGTGTAGACACGCCGAGGATACTTGAGGATAAATTCCAGGGTGGCCTTTGTGTCTGAGAAGTGCTCCTCTGCGGTGATGGCACGCAGCAGCTGTAGAGAGGTCCAGAAAATGAGCCGTAGGAACACGGGATAGGCCGTGTTTCCAGCAAGGATCATGAGGCCCATGGTGACCAACACATAGTATGCGTTCTCAAAGGGAACCATGTTGGCGTCGAGGAGTGACATGCCCGAGTTGTTGAATGCAGAAGCTCCGTTGAAGATTCCCAGCCACCATGGGTTGATGCCGTTCCCCCTGGCCACGCTGGCCAGGTGGTTGTTGACCCAGGCACCGAGGCCGATGCAGCCAAGAAGCTGCCACAGGACAAAGTACAACGGAACGACCACGGAGAGCATCTTGAGCGCGCGGTATTCGCAGCCGCCTAGCTCCTCGCGTTCTTCGCGCGTGAGGTCGTGGAACTGGGAGTTACGGCCGACGGTGCGATTTGTGAGGAATATACTGGCATCCCACGGGCGCCAGGGTCTTTCTTGTTTCTCGTCCATCCCATCTAGGTCCCGAGTGGCGGCTGCCGAGGCTGCTGCTGCAGTTCTGCGGACGGGTCTGTTCTCGGGCGGCTGGTATGCACTGGAGTTTGCGTTTGGCTGTGGGTTGCCCGCAAAAGTGACACGGCTGCCGGATGTGGCCGGCCGTCGGGAGGCGCTCGAATCTTCTGGCCCACCCTCTTGGCGAACAGTCGTGTCGACGGCGGCGGGATATGGTGCTGATGGAGTCAGGTCCGCAGTGTCCCGCGCCGGCCACGCGGGAAGCGTTTCTGGCAAAACTGGAGCGTCGACAGAGGCAGATGTGGGGCGCCGAGAGAAACGACCGCAGAGTCTCTTCCACGGCGAAACACTAGACTGCAAACTGCCCATCGAGGACGGCCGCCACAAGCGACGGTCCCGGTTGGCCCGCACAATGGCATCGAAACGCTGCTCGAAGACATGCTTCCGGAAGGCAATAGTCCATATGGAGACCCAGATGGAGCCCCCAAAAACGATAAGCAGAAATAGAATGATCTGCTGCCACGTGGTGATCTGGCTCAGGTTCACCGTGTTCAAGCCAGATTCGGTCATGGCCGACACGACCATGAAGAGACTGTCGGTGTAAGAGACGCTAAAGGCCGGCTCTGACGAGCCCCAAAATATGAGGGACGAGACGATCAAGGTGGTGAGGAAGTAGGCATAGTGGATGGTGATGAAGTTCAAAGGGGGGAGGTAGAGCGACAGATGGCCCGCGGCGCGGACGAGTCGCGGGTGCCGGTCGGCGAAGTCGTCCCAGCGGGCAGCCATGGTCGGAGAAAGCACGCCGCAGCTCTCACCGCAAATAAATCACCTCTTTCCGGACAGCTGTCGCTGCCAAAGAGGCGAGATGGCTAGAGATGAAAGAGATGACGTGCCGGGGGTTGGGCAATCTGTTGGCAACTTTGGTTTTATCCAGCCCTGAACCGCCATGAGCCACACCGCCAACAGCAATATGATCCAGGCAATAAGGCAAGGCAATCAGCACGGGGACTGTACTGACTGTGCCGGCTCTCGGCAGTAGCTGGCGGATCCGTTGATGCCCGACCGCCTCTACCCTCTCTCTCTCTCTCTCCGGTTGAAAGCAAGGGGAGACGCACCCGCTCCTTGGCTGTTTCTCCTGGTATTGGGCCCTTCACCCAAACCCATGCGTCTCTATTTCCACGCGCCACACGAATCTTTCCTGTCTTCTCGAGGCGACCTTGCTGCTGCTTGGTGGCTTATATCAAGATACTTCGCACAGAATTTCTGTATTAGCGTTACAATTTTGGGGAGTCGGTGTGTCCACAGTGTGAACTAGTAGTGTCGTACGGATCAAATATCATTCAAAAGTCCAACAAGCAAACATTACGGCACGACACACGCAGAGAAACGATAAAAGGTGATCATTCCAGGTACTAATATTCAACCTTCGCTTCTCAAGAACCTTAGATAAAGCAGCATAAGAATAGGGAGGGGGCAGCTATGCATGTCACACAACAATTGGCTTTGTCCCCTTCCGAGACAGGAACCGCCGACGGCTGCTGTTCACAGCTCGTTGTGCTCGACGCTCCCGGTACCAGCGCTTTCGATAGGATCAGAAGTGTCAGTCGACGCGGCGGCCTCGCTAGACTGTGCGCTTGGGGTCTCCGTGGATGGCTTTGTGACGATGGATTCGGGCGGCGCGACACCCTGGATGCCGACCAACTCTGTCTCGAAAACTGGATATTGAAAGCCTGTTAGCAAGGCATGTCTTTGTGTGGCCAGTTTCCAGCACAGGAAAATATTAGCAGCATGAGTGAGTACGCACTCAGGGTCGAGCCAGCAGGGATCGGCCCCATGGCCCGCTGTCCGTAGCCATATTCGGGCGGCACAGTAAGCGTTCTAGATAGGGTGTCAGAGTTCAATTCGGGGGCTCGTCCTCGGTCTGGATAGATCTCAGTAGCTCTTACCGCTTCTCGCCAATGCACATGTCTAAAAGACCTTGGTCCCATCTAAAAGAGAGCGTTGCCGCTTTGTCAGCAGGTGCAAGACAGCATCAATGGTGAGCCGCCGCCGACCGTGTACAAGTGCACGTAGCATGACTGCCCACGCTGCGAGGTAGAATGCCTTACCCCTTGATCACTTGGCCGTTGCCGAGGCCAAAGTTGAGGGGCTTTCCTCTGTCATAGCCTATAAAGTGAAGTGCGTTAATCATTGAGTCATCCCCGGAGAGCTAAGCAAGTATAAAGCCGGCGCGGGGTCTGCCAGCAGTGCATGGCATTTGTCTCATAACGTACTGGCATCGAACTGCTTGCCATTCGACTGCAGGGTCCCGCGGTAATGCACAGCAATCTTGTCCCCTTTCTGGGTGCGGCGCTCACACTCCACGGGCAGCGTGACATCGATTTTCAGGTCTTCTGCCAGAACCCCCATCGCCATCGAGGCAAGAAGAGAAAGAGAGAGAATAATACCCTGCATTTTGACCGTTTGTGCAGCTGTTGCTTTCTTGAGGTGTGGCGACTTGGTAAAGAGATCTGGAGTTAAGGGGGTTGTTGAGGTAGCGAAGACAGTGTCCTCATGGGCAGAGAGCTTGGTTCCATTGGCCAATGCTTGCTTCTCCCCACCAAGCTCCTTCACGGCTTCCGTTAATCGCAACCGTTGACACGCACAAAACCGTAAATTACATAAGCATGATACCGCGCAAGACGGCGAGCCCAGAACCCTGGCAAGTGGGCACGTATTTGCCACATCAAGGTGCCTACTCGTACAAATGTAGGCCAGAACACCTTTTCAGGACCATTTCGGATGTTTCTTAGGCATCAGCCCCAATCATGCGTGAGTCACAACTAGGCAGAAAGCCAGGCATCCATCCATGTCCCCACAGGTCAGCGGAGGCAGCCATTGCAAAGCATCATTGAAGGCGGTGTTTTGCAACTAAATCTGTATCGACTGTTTCTGTGACATTTCTATACTCTGCGATTATTGGTCGTTTTCTATGCAAGGTTCCATGAACCTGTGAATCGCTCGCAAAGATGATGGTCTTCGTAACGCAGCCGTTTACGAATTGGTATGCTTCCTAATTAGGCTACGCCTCGTCAGAAGGTATGAGTAGGTCCAAGAGTCGGATAATAGCCGACGTTAGTTCTATTGTAGGTCACCGGCCACAGCAGCCTCACCACCTGGGGAGTTTCTTTGGTCTAGGCTGCTTGGACATAGCCTACTCATCAAAATGCTGCGGACATCTGAACCGGTGCCTCTGTGTATAAATAGGACTACCAGGACACAGCTCGACGGGGGCGTTTCCCTTCTTCATCTTCTCCATCCTCTCCAGCCTGATCACTTCAAAACAACCTCTGCTACCTAGTCTGACAAGTTTGATCTGTTGGCATCATCCCAATCGGTCATCCTACCCTCTACTTCATCCCCAAGCCCAGCCTATTTTCTTGTGGCAATGCCTCAGGACGACTCGCCTGTCATCCACAACCATAGCAGTGACCACCGCTCTCCATCTGTTGCCTCATGGACCTCCAAGGCTACAGCAACCAGCAGCATGCCGTCACATGCACACAGCTCATCATCTTCTGCTTTAAGTGTCGGAAGTCGTTGTGCACCTATTGTTGTGTACCGTGACCCTATCTCTGGTAAGTAAGGCCTTGGTGCTGTTTTCATTTCCGTCTGTGTGCTCTACTGTTCCTCTAACTCAAGATTCCCGGGCAGGCAAACAAAGAACAGAGACCGTTACGCGCATCAACCACAACAAACAAGCCGTGTGTGTTACAAACTACAACCAACGAAACAACGAAACCGGGGAGCCTCGGACCGAATACCGGAATGCTTCTCGCTACTACGGTCGCCCCGGCTGAGCCATTGAGGTGATATGGTCTGCTTGCCTCCTACTATTTAGACTTGCGCTCCGTTCGGGGTGGCACACTCCTCCAAAAAGTACTAGAACCATGGGAAACGGAGAGCGATTGGAGACTATGAACGGATGTTGTAAGATATATTATTGTTTGACGGAGGAAGGTGGGTTGACTGCTACGATGTGAGATACCTGGGAAGCGGGCTAGCAAAGTCACTGTGTTCTAGAAAACGAATACCTTTTCTTAACTGCTGCTATTGGTTCGTTTAATGGAAAGTGCCTCGGGGCAGCCAGTGTGGTTTGCTTTGCGGCATCCTGTGTAATAACAACACCGCGGCTGCAGGAAATGCAACCCACCTATGCACATCGGCAGGCCAGTGTCTTTCCTACCGGAGATAGATGGCACTGAATCGCAACACAATACCGACCTAATACACGTACATAGGCAAAATTTGGCCATCCTTTTGCACGCATCCTTGGCCTTGCCATCTCTGGCATTGCAACAGCTGAATTGATTTTCATCTCGAGGTCTTTTCGTCTTGCTTCCACATCTGCCCCTCGGTCCCTGCATCCATTTCGCGGCTGGCACAGCCTGCGCTGCTTCATCGCGGGCCATTCTCTAAGCGCCGCCCTCTCGCTTGGCGTATTCCTCCTCGATGGCCTCCTCATACTTCTCCTCTGGCGAGCGGGGGTCTTCGTCAAGCACGCCCTTTTTGATGAGCTCCTCTGGCGACGGCCGATGGGAGATCTTTTCGTTTAGCGAATCGGCACGCATGCTCTTCTCAAGTTCCTTCTGATGGGCTTGGAGGCTTGGAGCGGCAGTGGACGCGGGAAGAATGTTCTCTATTGACAGAGGGGTTAGCCTGGCGGCTTGGAGAAGCAACCCCACATGGGAGATAAGATTAAGCGAGTTGAACGCTCACTCTGCACAAGCTCCTCGCGACCAGGCCGATTCTGCAAGTAGTGCTCCAGTGAGTTGCGCCGGGCGGGGTTGTTTTGCTTCACGGGGGAGATGGGCGTCTCGTCAACGACAGGCTTGCTGGACACTTCGTCAGCCATGGTGGGAGGGTATGACGTCGATGGTTCGTGTGGCTGCGTGTTTGGAGGCTAAGTAGTGTTTGCGGTATATCGGGTGATAAAGGGCAATTAATAACCTGAGAGAGATCGGGGAAGCCAGCAGCTTAAGTAGAAAATAGAATTGGCCACCTACTATTCGATGACTGGATGCCCCAGGAACACCGTTCTTCAAGGACCGTTCCTGCCTGGCGTGAGTCTCACCACCAACAAGTCAGTTGACCCCGCAACGGGCGACAACGTCAGTGTTGGCGGGGAACGGAATGGGGTACATTGTACCCTGCACGTTGAGATGAGTGCAAATTTCCCTGCCACATAGAGTACCATGTACAACTCCATCCAATTCGGCACCAAGTCAACTTCGAGGATTGGAGACACCCTGACCATGCAAGCACACGGTGGTATGAGCATATTTACTTGCGTATTTTAATTTGTATGTTTTAATATTGTGTTCCACCATATGTACAGGTCTTGTCTCTGCAATATTCACCTCACCGCAGGTCTTCTTCTAGTCCCGTTTTTTGAAGTCCACATTCCCGGTCGCTTGTGTTATCGTGTCTGATAATCTTACCCGCTGGACCCATATTGACGTTCACTGCGCCACCATTTTATTGAATGACAGAGCGGCATCCCATCTGGGTTCTAACTCTTGATGTCACTGCTTCCCACTTGTAGAGGAGATCAGTCGGAAATTTATATGTTTCGTGCAAGATAACGTAAACCCCATGCGAGTGGGCCACCCAAGCGAGTGGGCCACCCAAGCGAGTGGGCCACCCAACCCCCTTCACACAGCTTCTATCTTATACAACAACACCATAACTCTCTCAATTAATTCAAATCATTCAGAACTATAGACATCCAATGTTTCTCTATCCTCCTGACATGTACGCGCATTATGTCCCGACTTTCCACACGCGCTACAGTGCCGTACGGTCGCCGCCCTCGTCCTTCTTCCACCACGACTTGCCAACACATCCGCCGCCAATTGTGCTTCTATGTCTTTGTTGTCGAGCAAACTTGTCGCAGCCTGTAGACTAAGTGATCCTCCGTCTTGGAGACGCCTTTTTGAGGCTCTCCGGCGTTTGCTTATTGCACGATTGGCTGCCTCTAGTTCGTTGACCCGGTTTTGCATTAACACCATCTTGTGCATGACTGTTTGCGTAGACTTCGCCAACTGATCCATAGCACTAAGAATTGTGGTTGGAGAGCTGTTTTGGTGTTGGACGATTCTGTTTTTAATAAAATCGGATTGTGAAGTGGCTTCGTATGCGTTTTGTGCCGTCTTGGAAGCCCAAAGGTTGGTGGTTGAAAGGGGAGATACCGGCGGTGATGGTGTACGAAACCTGATA
>JACCPH010000003.1:39018-100263 GCA_014183095.1 Harringtonia aguacate
TATCAGGTTTCGTACACCATCACCGCCGGTATCTCCCCTTTCAACCACCAACCTTTGGGCTTCCAAGACGGCACAAAACGCATACGAAGCCACTTCACAATCCGATTTTATTAAAAACAGAATCGTCCAACACCAAAACAGCTCTCCAACCACAATTCTTAGTGCTATGGATCAGTTGGCGAAGTCTACGCAAACAGTCATGCACAAGATGGTGTTAATGCAAAACCGGGTCAACGAACTAGAGGCAGCCAATCGTGCAATAAGCAAACGCCGGAGAGCCTCAAAAAGGCGTCTCCAAGACGGAGGATCACTTAGTCTACAGGCTGCGACAAGTTTGCTCGACAACAAAGACATAGAAGCACAATTGGCGGCGGATGTGTTGGCAAGTCGTGGTGGAAGAAGGACGAGGGCGGCGACCGTACGGCACTGTAGCGCGTGTGGAAAGTCGGGACATAATGCGCGTACATGTCAGGAGGATAGAGAAACATTGGATGTCTATAGTTCTGAATGATTTGAATTAATTGAGAGAGTTATGGTGTTGTTGTATAAGATAGAAGCTGTGTGAAGGGGGTTGGGTGGCCCACTCGCTTGGGTGGCCCACTCGCTTGGGTGGCCCACTCGCATGGGGTTTACGTTACTGTTGGCGAAACAAAACTCCTCGACTTGGGAGTATTGCTTGTGTGTTGAGGTAGCATCCACTGTCGCTCTAACCTACTGTCAAACCAACTTTATTGTGCATCACAGAATACATCGCCCGCGGCGAGTACTGGCACTGAAATGCTTGCCGGGTTTGCGCTTAGGAGTGGATAATCGGATACTGCCGGCACCTGACATATCTACTCTCCATGCTCGACTCGGAAGTCCGGCATTCCTGTCGGCATCGACCAATCTGGACGAGAAGGTTCGGGTATGAATGGCACAGCTGCCATCTGCATTGTTAACAGCAACGTTATCACACGACAAATGCGGCTGTCCTGGTTCCTCGGAAACCTCGCAAGACTCAAGATGGGTGGGATCCTTGCCAGGTGGAGAAGCACTGGGAATATATCGCCCAAGATATGTCATAGGAAAATTTGCAATGACGTCGCTGCTGTTTTCAAACAAACAGTGGCCATTTCTATCGATGCCAAATTCGGGGATATCCAATCATCGAACGTCAAGCCCAGCTTGCTTGAGAAGCTCTGCCATGGCCCAGTCATGTGCCGAGCAACTGTTGGTTTCATCCGTGACTACGACGTGTAGCACTCAAAAGAGATAATCACTTCTAATAAACGTTTTCTTCTGAGATATCATTGCCCGACGCCCATTAGTTGCATTTACCATGTCTAGTTTTTGTTCGTCCACACCGTTTGGAAAGAAATATATGTATTTCGTGGGTTGGTGCTATGTTTTCGCGGAATCTAAAAGTATCGAAGGCCCACACAGGCTGTTGGATGCCGAAGCTCAATCTCCTTGTTTCTAGAAGAAGGAATTCCCTTCAGAGGCAGGAGGCTCAAAGGTCAGGGATGTGTCGGCAATACTGTAGCCGCACTCGCTCCGTAAGTATGTGAAGCGGTTGGCGTAGGTCCACATGCTATCAGGAATGACGGATTCCGCGCTGCTGAAAGGTGAACAGTCCGGCTCAATGGCAACGACACTTGGTCTGCTGCAAGTCGCAGCCTTTTTTCCCGGTACCTTCTCCCACTAAGTTCATGCTCGGAACGTTGAGCCATTGCATAACTGTGGAGAACGTGTCTATCCTCATCCCCCACCTATTCTCTTGATTTGGAGCGGAGGGGTGGGGTGAGTTGAGATAGTCCATGAGGCAAGGGTCATCACGAAGGTCCGTTCCTGAAAATTTGGTCTGCATTCAGGCATATTGTCCCGTGGGTGTCCTGGCTTTTCCCGGTGCAGTGAGCTCGGCCTCGATAAAGTAAACATCCGTGCGTTTTGGATCTGCCATAATATTTTGCATGACATGTAGGCTACATATAGACTTACCACGAAGCGGAAGGTCTAGAAGAATGGCTTCGTAACCCGTAGATAGAATGCCGTCACCTGGCCATGATTTTCGCCAGGTTTGATCTGTTAGATCTAGTCGAGGTGACAGGTATTGGCATATACAAAGGTTCAAAAGAGCAAACTCCAAGGGACTGGAGGCGAAGACGACGCCAAGATGAGGGGGGGGAGGCATCACTAGTATGTAAACTGCCTTTGATAAGAATGACTAGTATGTTGAAAGGTTACCGTTGGGGCCGGAGTCATTCAACGTATATTTTGTTGAGAGAGTATCTCTTCTGTCTACGCTGTATCGGCACCCAACAAATGCAGTAGTTCGTATATATAACGAGCACGGGGTGCTAGGTGAGCTCCTAGATGGCCTACCGCTTTATCAATTATGTTTAATGGACCGGTTTATGTGTTTTGAATTACAGATTTCACCTGTTGGTCTTTCTATCAGTTGAGTCAATGAGAGGGTGTATTCCGGCCTGCTCGGCTAATCTCTTTGTTGGTAAAATGGACTGTCAAAAAGAGAAATGCAATAAATTGTAGTATACACGAGTTACGGTATGCTATCATCTGGAGACAATGATGAGAAGTATCTGATGAAGTGGGTGTTATCGGGCCGGGCTGGCGTTGACATGATGAGTACCAAATGCATGGGCGATGATGTTAGCAGTAAGATGTATTGATCTACCCCAGTTTTATGTTGATCGATTTTGACCTGAGGTAAAGGAGATTGGTCAGAACTCATGACGGCGTTATTAGGGATAAGACGGTGTAATAGACACTTCTGATGGTCGGATGAAGGCTCGGGGGGGGGGGGGTCTGTGTGGATATGACAGAAGACAACTAGAGATGTGTTCGAAGTAACGATAGCAGGGTTGGATTCTGTGTGCCATGCCCGGGTAGATTCGAGGCCTGTGGAAAGCCCATCTGGCAGTCAGTGTGTCATTCAGGGGAAGAGCATGTAAGTCAGATACATAATACACGACCATTTTGATTGTCCCAGATGGTTGATAGACCTCGTTTTTTGCATGCAAGGATTTATCGTCTGAGTGGGACAGTTAAATGGCATGGGAAAAAATACTTAGTATTAGCGGATGGCCAAATGTGAGGTTGAGGTACCGTACAAGAAATGAGGAATATCTAATTGGGTGAGAATGGACTTCACAGCTGCTTAGTCCCGTAATCGGCAGCAATGCCCTTGTTTTGTCGGCACAGCGGAGTGATCGAAAGTAGGCATTATGAAGCCTGTCCTGAACCTTGCCATGTGATCTCACACACAGTGCTGCCATTTAACTGTCGCCCCGGAGCAGGCACGGGTAACCCACTTTGACTATTAGGTAATCGGGTCAAACATACAGGGACCGGATAGGTGCGCGCCTGAATTTACTAGGTGCGCGCCCGATATTACATAATAGCACGTGAAAATTACTTAATTCAGCGTCTGTGGCCACGAATTTAAGCAAGGGGCGCGTAAGAGCAGTAAAATATATGAATATCACCAAAATTCACAGCAAAATAGCCTCAGTCGACGGCCTTCATCCTCCTAACCTCCCTCCCGACGCTGCAAACGACGGCAGTCTTCCTTCTAAAGCCGTATATAAATCCTGTAAGGCCTTACTTTAGTCAATTAACGCTTAGGCTGCGCTACGTGGTTACGCTTTCGTTACTGGCAAGTTAACGGTTAAATCTAATAGGCGTATTGTGACTTTTGCCTGTAACTGCTCCGTCAGTAGCGCTGGCGACGCCGTTGCCGTTGCCTGCAGCGCTGACTGCGGCAGCGGCAGTACTACTGACAGCGTAGTTAGCGCTGTAGTTACGGAGCAGTCAGCGCGACCACTGTACGGCGACGCTGAGACTGTATGGAACGGATAGGGGGCTTTGTGACTGAATTACTAATTATTCACGTGTTATTACATCATATAGGGCGCGCACCTATCGGGTCCCAAACATACAAACATCTCACACTACATACATAGTAATTGCAAGCAAGCAGGGATAAAGAGAGAGAGGACTACAGACAAAAATGAACCATTTCAAGTCAAGACAAACACGTTCCTGCGTATACCATATCCCACACGCGTTTCAAGAATCCCCATCGAAGTCTAGGATCGCCATCGGAACAAACCCGAAAGACAACAAATAGATCGAATGACGCTACCTTTGCGATGTTGTGCTAGAGTGTTGGCCTGATTTTGACGTGGAGCCCAACGAGTTATTGTGGCTGGGAAGGCCGGGCCCCACACGTGACGGAAATTTCAGGGCGTGGTAAGATAGCTTTGAGGAGCTTAGACCACCTGATTTGAATCGGACTGGGTAGAATTAGCATGAAAAAGGAGCTGCTATTGGCAGTTGGAATCGAGACAGACTATGTGCTTTTGGGGAGGGGAGGGGAGGGGAGAAGGAAAAAAGCTTTTGAGATTTGAAAAAAGATTAATTGCAGCCGCTTTCAATTTTCCTACTCCAATTCGTCCATTGAAGCCCAACGCCTTCAGAAGGTGACCGCAGGGAAAGGTACATATCAGTGGGGCCGCGGCAGCAGCCTACGCTACAACTACTACGCTACCCGACGTGGGAGGCTGGTGATACTCCACTGGTGTTCACGCTCAGCTGGCAGCCAGCCACCTAATCCTAACAAATAACTCTACGCAGCTGGTGCCCAGCCTCTTATATGCAATGCTGCCTCACATTTCCCCTCGCACCGGGCGTGTGGCATGCATGCAGTTCCTTTCAGATTTTTGTACAATTAATTCGACGACAAGACGCAGACGTGTGAACCTCCGATAATTCACGACACAGGCAAAAACCAAAACACATGAACCGACAATAACGGAAGAGTCGCCCCAAGCGCCTATAGAGGATTAAAAACAACAACTACTACGTCGGTAGTGCGAGTTATTGACAAGTGACCTGCGAAGGATGAGCTTTCAGAGTCGAAACGTTGATGCTGAACAGCCTACACATGGTATGGTGAATCTGAACATTCCTCTGGAAAGGGCGCCTGAACTAGCGCACCCGTCCGTCGTTTCCTGTCTGATACCAACTGCACTTGACATTCCAAAACTCACACCCCTCCCTTCGATGACAGAGCCTACCGCTCACGCCAGACGCCGCTTCTACGCCGCTCGCAATTGGGTGCTATCCCCGAGGACACCGCCCCAGCAAATTGCTCGCTCTGCTGAAGAGAAACCGATCCGTACATTTAGCGGCAGTCCCGAGAGTGACCGCCAGGAAAGGGAGCCGGCTTCCATCGGTTCTAGCTTCAATACATCACCTCTAGTGACTGTCCCACTTGCCCCAACTCCGCCGTCTCGGCGGACCGATTCCGACTTAGATGACACCACCACAACCGACGACTTGTACGGTCCAGATCGACTCTTTGGTCCAGCTTTGGCACCATCGGGTGGTCCCCGTGCTGCAACTGCAGCCCCTGTACAGTCGAGATCTCACCTCGACGCCCCATACCGCCCATCAAATCTTGCTCTCCACGGCATCCTGAGTCACGGTATGGCTCCGCCTGACTTCACGGGAGCATTGCTAGGTGGTGCTCCTGCAGAAGGCAACCCAAAAGAAAGTGGAAACCCGGCGCTGTCAAATCCTGGACAGTATTTCAAGGATGCGCTGGCCCGCGATGCCGGCACTGTGACTCCTGGTGTCGATGACACACCATACATTCTGTATGCTCTCGATGCTCTCACCGGAAACATACCTACGATATCAAGCGGAGTCGGCGACAGCAACAGCAGCAGCAATACAAACAGCTATTCTTCACGACATGTTCAAGACGAGGGTCTGAGCTACAATCAGCCGCCATCGATGTCCAGGGGCCCTCCTCCAGATACAGATGTCGCGGCTCTCGGCCCTCTCAGCCGGGACGCAGCCACCCTCCGACCGCCCGCCTTGAACCCCCCAAATCAGGGCTCCGCCACCCCGGGCACCGCCGCCCTGGAATCCACCGTTCCGCGCTCCACTGCTTTGCAACTTCCCCCGCCCGTCCACTCTGGGCCGGATCATCGCTACGCTGCCATCCCCCATACCCATGAAACCGAAAGCAACCAGTTGCTACCACGCATTACCACCGACGCTCGAGGTGTCTCAGGTTCGAGCAACACTTCATTATCAACGCTGGTGCATACCGGATCACAACTTGTCCGGCCATCGCTACAAGCCCCTTGCCTGAAAGATTCCTGGGCCTACCTTGACCACAGACGCTTCTCTCCCCAGGCCCAGCATGCATTTCCGGCGGCAGATTTCAAACCGGCCATCCTACGCCCCCTTTCTCTGGCAGTGGCTATGGCAATGTGTCTTCTCATGGTCGCTGGCTTGATGTTCTGTGCCATCTACTCGAAAGTGCACAAAGGTCTTACTGTCTACGGTGGCAGTATATATGGCGGCCAGTACTTTGTTTTCCGTATCCTCCCGCAACTACTCGCCGCCATCGTTCTCCTCTACACTAGCTCGGTCGCCTCGGCCGTCACTCGGATCCAACCCTTTGTCCGCATGGCAGGTGCCGGAAATACATGTTCCGGCGATCATAAAGATTCCATGTTCACCAACCTTTACCCCCGTTCCTTTGTCTGGCCAGATGTCTTCAACACCGCGCCTTGGACTGTCTGCCTGCCACTCTTTGTCATCTGGCTGTTGAATTTTGCTCTACCGATACAGAGTGCTCTGTTCTCCATCATTTTGGTAGATGGCGAATGGCGCTGGGCCACTGTACAAGGTGTGGCATGGACGCTGGTGGTACTCTACATATTCCTTACCGCGGCGGTAGTCATGCTTTTGGTTTACTGGTACAACCGGCAAACAGGACTCATCTGGGACCCTCGATCTATTGCCGACTTTATTGTCCTCATTTCTAGCGGCAATAACCGCGCCAACTATCGCGGAACTGAGCTTTTAGCAACACGCGACGAACTGCGAACCGCACTGCGTCGGGGAAGCAACGACAAGGTTGGATACTGGGCTTGGCGTGACGGCCGCAACAACGACATATGGCATGGCATAGGAACTGACCGGTCGGACAATGCCTGGGCTGAGAACCAAGCAGCCGGAGAAAAGACGGAAGGACGGCCGCGAAACACGGCGTCGCAGTGGGTGGGAGAACGCCAAGCAGCTGGTGAAGGCGTTCTGGCCGGAAGTGATGTGGAAGCTTTGGCACTGTCGCCACATTCCGCAAATACTCGTTATCGCCACCTCCCGTGGTGCCTGCGCAGCGGCCCGCTCCTCTGCTTCGTCGTGGCAGCTTTTTTTCTTCTGCTGGCCTTGTTCATCGTGTCCTTCTTACCTTCTACCAGCATCAAAGCTGGGTTTCTGCCGAGAGTCGTCACCCTCCCGGCGAAGGGCGCCTTTTCAGCGGCGAATTTTCTCTATAGCTTCCTTCCAGCCTTGCTAGGACAGATTATGTTCCTGCTCTTTAAGAGCCTGGACCTGTCGCTGCGAGTCCTGCAGCCGTGGGCTGAGCTGGCCAAGCATGCCGGGGGCGCAGGACCGGAAAGATCTATCCTGGTGGACTATGCAGCTTGCTTGCCCCTACAGAGCGTGCTGCATGCCGCCCGCAACCAGCACTGGCGTGTGGCTGCGATATCTTTGATGTCTACGCTTTTTGCTCTCCTTCCTGTCCTCGCTGGCGGCATGTTCCAGGCCCTGACAATACCTTCGAGTGGAGAAGTCCGTATGATGCCTAACATTGTCGTTTACGGCCTTGTTTTGGCGTTTCTTGTCCTCTACTTTGTCTGCCTAGTGGCCATGCTGCCGGCCCGAAAGCATTTCCAGTTACCGCACGCTGTTACTTGCATTGCCGAGGTTCTCAGCTTCTGTACCAACGACGACCTGGCGGGCGAGCCAGCCTTCAAGAAGGCGCTCAGCAAGGAGGTGCTGTGCAATCAGCTCGGCATGGGTATGCGTCCCACAGACCGGTCTCACTGGATCTTTGCTACCGGCACATCTGGCGACGATCGCCGACTTGGAATTCGTCGCTTACGACGTTATACCGAGCTTACGAACCGCCCGAGTGGGCGTCGTCCGCCACAATTAGCGAACTGATGTGCGTTGTGGGTCTCTCTTTCCACTTCTCCCATTCCTGTCCTTTTTTTTATTATTATTCTATCGGCACGTTTACATTATTGCGAGGCGTTTGGGGTGGGTTTCTGTACAAAAAGCAGCTCGGCAAATATGGCCGAGCCTACGAGGATATCTATTACGAGCTACGATCAGCACAGCTCTACGATTGATGGGATATATGTTTGGGATACTACCATGCCGAGTTATGATATCACGACGTTATCACTATTGAATGCAAGCTGCGAGATGTTGGATGTTCAGGATGTAACATATTTTCATTTTTCTGTTCTTGTAATAGATCCGGGGCATACGATATGATGAGATCGAATAGACATTCAGAATGATTCGGATTTGGGTCTACCCTCACATGGAAGCCCGGTCAAAACCGGAGTGCTTCATTCTGGCTTTGCATATTTCTGTTTGCTGCTGTTTATATTGCGGCGAGAGGATGCCTTCCCGCCTGGTCGTTGTCCTGTCGTTGGGCGTCCATTGCTTAACATTGGACGATCGGGTTCACCGACGTGGTACTGGGGCTGGTGTTGATCAATCCTACGCCAGGATCGCCGCTCTGGGACGACGCCGCTGCTTGTCGGGGAAAGGTCCGATAAGGGAATAGAGAAACAGCTTCTTTTCACCGATTGTCGCAGCTCTCTTCTATCCCACTCGTCAGTCAGCAAACAACGCAACCATCCCAGTACTAAGAAACTTGCTCCATAATTGCAATTCCCCCGTGGTGCTCTCAACGAGTACTGCTGTGGACTTTGCTAGACGCCACACAACAACGCGCAATCAGGCATCCTGCCGAACGTTGTTGGTAGTTTCCTAAAATAATGTGCTGGTCAAGTTGCAGTTCCTGTTGGACGCTGGCGTGCCTTGGTAGCCGTCTTGGCAACGGGCGGGTGTGCCCAGGCTGGCACGCAGCTGATAGGACGGGGTTGGGGTTTTTTATTTGGAGGCCGATTTTGCCAGACCGAACTACCATCGCGCCGCAGCTGCAGCATGGCACTCCTCCGTAGCTCGGTTCTCCACCCACGCTGCTTCCCGACCTCTGACACAGACATGTGTAGTATGCAGTAATGCTGGCCACCGAAGAGCTGCAGAGCACAGATACGTGTCAGCTTCATGCGCTGGCCACGGGGTATTATCGCGTCTGCACCCCATCTGGTTAGGATAACTGACCCAGTCGATGGACAGAAAGGCAATTCAATTGGAACAGCAACCTGTATCAAAGTAGTATCAAAGTAGCCCCGTCCACCGCAACCATAGGCATCGAAGAAGGTGCAAGACTGGAGGTAGGACCGTCCGGCCAGAACAAAACAACACGTTTTGGCCCCTTACATAGTATTGCAGGAAACCAACCCAACATTCTTCCCCGGTTGCACGCCGTCTCCATCGGCAGCCAGGGGTGGGGGGTGGGGATACGTGCGGTGATCCTCTTTGGTGGCATTGCTCACCGGTCGGGCAACTTGGTGCTTAGCTGCTGAGAAGATATCGCCAATGTTTGGTCCACACGGACACGGCGCTTTCTCTGCTACACCAGATGGAGCCGTGGAAACAGTACAAACAACTCGTGAGGTCGCTGTGGTGTGAGCAGCAAGTTCAGATACAGCAGAGAGTATTGGGGCAGCCTCCTAGGTAAGCGCCGAGGTCAAGCGTTCGTCCATCCATTTGCCTTGCTGGAATGGCGTTGTGCCGGGAACGCCAGCGAACGAGGGCGTGGATTGCCAACGCCTCGCTTCTCGACGTTGCCGGCAGCACCGCGCTGGAAGATGCAAGGACTAGCCCCCCTTTGCAGAGAGCGGTATTGGGCCTCTGCGTCCTCGTTCTTCCCCACCCCACTCTTGTAAATGCCCTGATGCTGTCCTGTCCTTCCCATGGCGGCGGGTGGTGGGCGTGTTCCGATTCTTCCTGTCTCCCAGCAGTTTCCTTCCTCCTCCTAGCTGCAGGGCTAGCGGAGGATTGGGGGGGGGGGGGGGTGACTGGCCTGGTGCTTGGGCTTCGCTACATGCAGAACCCGTTATGCATTAGTCACACAACCAGCCGTGGTGTGCGGTCTTGGGATCTCACCAGATGTACTATGGTACAGAGATGACCAGACGTTGTCCGCGTTTGTTTCTTCCAGGCTTCTCGTTGCCGCCTTTCAACATGGGCTTGCCCACATCTGCCGTAGTTCTGAAATGGCCCAGAGTGTGATAACAACAACCCCTTCAATTTGGGGCAACCTTTGCAAATGTGATAAAGAAGGACCAAACAGAGGAACAAAGCAGGTAAGCTGGTGGTGTGCTTTCCAGTCCATCACTAGAGGTCGCAAAGACAATTTTATGTAATTTATGACATCTCCCAAGCAGCCAACCCGTCTCGTCCAACTCTGACACGGCCCCCTCTCTCAGTTCAAGTTTCGATTTTTGGTTACCTCCCGGCCTCTGCTCTTCTGTGTATCTTCGCACATCTACATTGCCTGACGCATCTCCCTGCTCTCTGTACCCCAAAACCATTCGTGGCCACTAGCTTCTGCACGACACAGCACGGTCGGATACAGAGATGAGCGAGATCATGCTGACGCACCTGACAACCAAGAATTAAGCAAACGGAGAAGAAGCCGGGCACAGAAACGCAGAAACAGCCCTATTGTTGCACAGCCTCCTGTCTCCTGCCTCCTAAGCCATTCTGACCTTTGCCTGGCTGTTCTACCTCGCCATCCTTCAACGCTGCTGTTTTCCGATTTCAACTGCGTGCTACCATACGTGTACTACAAGGAACGACCTACCACCTCGTGTCTACTTGTGTTCCCTACAGAAAGGTGGAGTGGTGCCACAGGAAGGGGATTGGAACGGAACACAAGGATAATAGAAAACAGCGATAAAGGTCCATCGTGGAGAGTAGAGCAGGGCTCTCTGGTTCCGATGAGGTGATACCTCCTGCTTTTTGTTCTTCTGCTGACAAGCCATCCACCACGTTGCTTTTCGTCTGCATGCCCTTTGCAGTCATTGCCAACGCCTGTCTGCACTTCCCATATTCGTCTCTCCCCCCACCTCATCCTGCAACAATCACCTGCCTCTTTCTCCCTCCTCCACCCTGCTTCCTGGACTACGCGTCTGATCTTGTCTCCGCATAGGACATGGACGTTCAGACATCCATCAACGCAAGAGGCGGTGACTCGACGTTGGATCTGGACTTTATCAACCAGGCCATGACATTCATACCATCCGATCGCTGTACGGTGTCTTGCGGCACTGTTTGTGTCGACCCGCAGACTTCCAAGGTGCTGCTCATCTTCAACAGGCGCCTCAGTATCTGGCAGCTACCAAAGGGGCGCAAAAACATTGGTGAAGACTTGCACTCGGCAGCTCTGCGCGAGACCTTTGAAGAAACCGGGGTTCGGGGCACACTCCTTCCTCTCATGATCCGCACGCGCTCCACGAATCCTTCCAGCACAGGCCACGACATCGAATCTAATAGCTCGCTCGGCTGTTCCACTGACAATGGCGCTGCGAGACCTGGTGCTGCACATAACGGACATCATTGCTCGTACCGGTTAGCAGGACGGCCTACGGCTGCACCTGCTACTGTCTCGAGCACCACGATACCGGCCGCGAGTAATTGCATCACGGAAGCGCGAACCTTGTGCGCAGCGCAAGATGATCCGGCGGAAGAAAGACGCACAGCCCCGGAAACATCGGAAGCATTATCCAGAAGCAACCATCATGTCAACGGCAATAGCAGCAGCTCAAACCTGATCGCATATTCGGCGGTCACCACTGCCGCCGACCCAAAGGTGACATGTGATTTGTTCAACACTGAGCTTATTGGCATTGTGCAATATCCCGACTTGCAGGTGGTGACCCCAAACACAATGAAGACGGTCTTTTATTATGCTGCTGTCGCAGATTCGACTGCACCTATGGGTCCGGGCGCACAGGAGGACCATGAAGACCTGAAAGCAGAGTGGGTAGATTTCCAGCAAGCCGACCAGCTCCTACGCTTTCGGTCAGAGAGGGAGGCTGTGTGGAAAGTGAAAGGGGACATGAAGCGGTCAGGAAGGGGTGGCTGAAGGGGCCAGGGCTTCAAGCTGTTTTTTTTTTTAAAGGAATGGGGATGACTCTTTTCGGCTTGGCCATCGAGACGTGTTAAATTTAAATAGCAATGACCAGAACTGGGATAGCAAAGCAATCCGGAGCCACGGGAAATTCCTAGAGCTGTACTCGTGCGTTGGATATTGCATGTTGAAATTCAAAAGGGGAGATTTCTGGAAATACTGACAACTAAGCCTAACTGGGAAGTATTAAGTGGCTGCAGGCAGAGCTTCCGGAGATGCAATGCGCGTTCCGGGGGTTTCACTGTCTACAAGTACAAGGTATTATTAACTCTAGATTCGAATCTCTACTGGTGTATTAGGTATGTCGTCAGATGTGTCGCGATCTGCTATGTTCAGGGGAGGGGGAAATCAAGCTTAATAATCCATGTATAACAAGTAATATAAACAAGATTCGTCTCAGACCATTCTTCCGTCCACCCACATGGCAGAGAAGGCAGGCATCCTTTTCTTCTCGTGGAATTTCTGACGCTTCGGATCTGTGGGATCCCAGCACGTCTTATTTTGCCGCAGCCATAAATGGACTAGCGCGGATGTCGTGATCGCTGGCTTTTTTTCATTTGCGGCGCCAGTGCGATGGCGCAATCGCCCATCCAATTGACTCTAAGACAACCCTGGGCGTATTCCGACTTCGCTACACTGTGATCCGCACTGCAAATAATTAGACACTGCCCGCACATTATACAGTGTCAATAAAAACATATTCATCAAGTCCTCGCCATATCGACCTCGTCGTTATGATCTCCTGGATTCCACTACCAATTAATAATGTCGAGACGCTGACAGCCAGAGAAAGAACTGGCAAGACTGCATGGAAAGACATTATAGACGCAAGACCAATGCAATGACATAAAAACGCGGTGAGGGATGGCCGCATGTGTCTCTTCGTAGGTGGCCACCACTTATTGGAACAGCTTTGAAAAAAAAGAGTGCAGAGAGGCATCACCGTCTGTATCACACATACCCCAGAAGAAGGGAACATTCCGGTTTTACTTTAGCCGTGTTTGCTCCTAGCCCAACCGGTCCTTAAAAGATTCACCACCGCCCCCCCCCCTTTCCCTCGTCCCCCTTCCCTCTTCACATCCCACTATACCATTTATTCAAATCTTGCGTGATCCTGGACGGCTTCTGGCTCAGCAAGACCTTACTTGTTTCCTCTCCTCTGGCTCTGTTTCTCCCCTGGCTCTGTTTCTCCCCTCCCCTGCTTTCAGACCTTCCCATATCCACACTCGCACCCATATTCTCGGACCTGGTAGTCTGCAGGCATCGTCCACCACTTGGTGTTATCCCCCTCCCCGTTCTTCACCACAAACTTTATTCCGCACAACACAGACTACTGCCATGGCTGCCGGAACCTCTGCACCGTCTTCCACGACGCATACGGCCGAGTCGACGAGCAACTCCCTCCACTTGGAGCGCAGCACGATCTCCAAACAGACTGACGATGCCGCATCTGTCGAATCTGGTTATAGCTCCGCACCGGCATCCGCATCGTCATCTACATCGCGGCTACCGCGCGTGAGCTTGACACCGGAGCACCTCCGCCACCTGAACAAGCAACTGGAACACATGGAGCCCATGGACATTCTGCGCATGGCCAAGATCTTCTTCCCCAACCTGTACCAGACAACGGCCTTTGGCCTCACAGGACTGGCAACGATTGACATGCTGTCCCGGCTGGACCGGGAAGAGCCAAAGGACAGCACGCAGCGCCGCGTCGAACTCATCTTCCTCGACACCTTGTACCACTTTCCCGAAACGTACGACCTTGTCGAACGCGTGCGGGCGCGGTACCCAGAGCTGACCATCCACGTGTTCAAGCCGGACAACCTAGAATCAGCGGCCGAGTTCGAGGCCGCGTACGGCAAGCTGTATGAGGAGTCGGAGGAGATGTACGACTACCTGGCCAAGGTGGAGCCCCAGGAGCGCGCCTACGACCGCCTCGACGTGGTGGCCGTGTTGACGGGTCGCCGGCGCTCGCAGGGCGGCCAGCGCGGCAAGCTGGACATCATCGAGCTGGACGAGGAGCGCGGCATCTTCAAGATCAACCCGCTGGCCAGCTGGTCGTTCAGCCAGGTGCAGACATACATCCGCGAGCACGACGTGCCGTACAACGTGCTGCTCGACCGCGGCTACAAGTCCGTCGGAGACTGGCACTCGACCAGCCCTGTCGGCGAGGGCGAGGACGAGCGTGCGGGCCGCTGGAAGGGCCGCAACAAGACGGAGTGCGGCATCCACAACAAGCAGTCTCGCTACGCCCAGTTCCTGGCGGCTGCCGACGCGGCGGCTGCCGCTGCCGCTGCCAATAAGCCGGCTGCTCCGGCCGACGCTTCCTCCATCCAGGTTGCATAGACGCCGCAGCGGTAGTTCCACAAACCGGGGATGACTTCCCTGGAATGCGCAGACGGACACGGCAAGAGAAGAAAGCAAAACAAAGCAAAGCAAAGCAGAGTGACTGAAAAAAGAAGCATACCGGGCGTTTGGAAAATCAGGGGAGTTTTTGGTCTGGCTCGGTGTTTTGGATTTGTTTCCATTTTTTTTTAATTGAATAGATGACTTGAATGAAAAAAAGCATAAATGAAAGCAGACTGTTCTACCAACGTGTTGATGTTCATTCGTCTCGTGGTTTTGGCAGGGGAAGGTTCCCCAAACCCCGCATCCACGTGACTTTGATAAAATAACGACCGACATTACATACAACGTTGCGGCTGCCAGAATCTCACCATCTCACCAGGTTCACACAGTCCGACCCGACCAAGAAAACACCGTCTCAGATCAGGTGGCGCTCATGAAGAAGAGTGCCAATGACGGTGCCTTCCAGCCAGCTGAAAATGTACTGCTTTACACGGTCCGGCATCCACGTCGCCAGCGGCTTCGCGTCGCGTAGGCAGACGGAGGCGTCGAGCAGCGTACGCACGTCGTACGTGTCGGCGAAAACCTCGGGGACGCCGCGGTCGACCTTCATCAGCTGGTACACGGACTGCATGGCTGTCCGCACCGAGTACTCGATCGTGAAGATGGTGTCCATGGTGCCGGTCTCGGCAAACTGGCCGAGGAAGGCAAAGTTCTTGGCGCCCTTGGGCACCACGTCAGGCCGGTCGCCGGCAGAGCGCGGCATGAAAAAGGCCGTGACGTACGGCATCATAACGGGCACGGACCGGGCTCCCTCTGCCGCCAGCTTGGGGATATCTGCGGGCGGCACGCCCATGTGGTAGAGCCACTCCTGCGTGATCTCCTCGCCCGTGGCATCCTGCATGGCCTTCTTGACAAAGTCGCCCGGCTTGTCCATGATCAGACCGTACACCCAGACGACGATCTCGTTCTTCTTCTGCTTCTTGAAGTGCGGCTGGCGGTTGACGGTCCAGCTGAGCAGCCAGGCCGAGTCGCGGGCCGTCACAATGCCGCCGGTCACCACCTTGCCGCTGAAGGGGTCGCGCTCGCAGATCTTTTCCATGTACTTGGGGATGCGCTCGTCCAGTGTCGTCACCGTGGCGCTTTCCCATTTTGTCTCGGGGATGTTCGAGCCAAAGACGTCTGGGTGGCCAAACTCGGGGTCCTTGGCCGCGATGCGCCGCCACAGATCCCACGCCGGCGCTGGGCCGTCCCGAAGCACTGGGGCCGTGTGCTGGTCGCCCAGGCTGGAGTTCTCTGTCAGCGAGCCGATGATGGTGAAGACGTAGTCGTTCTCGCCCAGCTCCAGGGTGCTGTCGCTGCCGTCCACCTTCATGTGGACACGCGTCGCGCGCTTGCTGCCGTCCTTGGCTGTCACAAAGTCAATGTCGTGGACCGTCGTCTTGTACTGGAACTGCACGTGATGGTCTTCGAGGTACTTCGTCATGGGCAGCACGAGCGACTCGTACTGGTTGTACTTTGTGAACTTGAGCACGCTCATGTTCGGCATGCCGCCGATGTGTCCGATGAAGCGGTGCAGGTACAGCTTCATCTCGAGGGCCGAGTGCCACTCCTCAAAGGCAAACATGGTGCGCCAGTACATCCAAAAGTTGCTCTTGAACAGCTCGGGCGAGAAGAACTCGTTGATGCGCACCTTCTCCAGCGATTTGCGCGACGCCATGAACAGCCGGATGACCTCCCTCTGCGACCTGTCCGAGAGCCCGTACTTGAAGTCCATGCCAGCGTCCTGGCCCTGCTTGATGGTGGCCCGCCGCAGCGACCGGTTGGGGTCGCGCTTGTTCAGCCAGTAGAACTCGTCGAGCACGCTTGCGTTGGGCTCCTCGAGCGAGGGGATGGAGTGGAACAGGTCCCAGAAGCACTCGGAACGGGTTTCCATCTCTCGGCCGCCGCGGATCACAAAGCCCTTCTCTGGCTCATCTATGCCGTCCAGGGCTCCGCCGGGGATTTTGAGCTCCTCAAGGATCGTGATGTTCTCTCCGGGCATCTGTGCATCCCGCACGAGGAAGGCCGCTGTCGCCAGGCCGGCCAGGCCGCCGCCCACGATCCAGACCTTCTTGTTGTCGACGCCCTCTGGCTTCTGCGGGCGCGCAAAGGCCTCGTAATTGCCATTGCTGTGATACATTGTTGCGGTTGCTATTGTGGTTGTTGCTATTGTTGTGGTTGTTACTGTTGCTCTTGTTGTTTTATTTTGTTCGGGCTTGTTCCCTTTGCTGCTGTCTTTCTTCATCCACCACCCTCTTGTCCATACCGGAGCGGCAACACGTCTGTCATTTTATCATCATCATTGGTCTCTTCCACATGCTCCGTCTCGAGATGGCAATCTCCTGACCACAAAGAGCCCTACCGACGCCTCGGCTTGCATGGCCACGGGCGCCTCGGCGTATGTGCGCTGCGTGTCCAAGATTCATGTGTGCGACTGCACGCTGGCCTCCGCATTCGTGTACAGATACGAGTAGCTTCTAGTGGCAGCCAACGCGACACCCCTTTGCAGCGGAGAAGCCCAAAGAAGGAGACGGAGCTCCGCGCCAGCTCCAGACAAAGTGCATGATTCTGGAACGCTAGACCCGCCACCGGTTCCTGGCTCCTGTGGGGGCACGTGAAAGGTCACGTTATGCACAGTGTCTGCCACCGTCCGACCTCGAGCAAACTACGTCATTCCGTGGTTGGCATGTGCGGTGGCCTCATTCTCCAGTGCACCCCGGCCTGGCCACTCCCAAGGCCGGTATGAGGCCGGCTGCGGTGGCATAGACACATGCTTGCCCAAAAGTCTGACTAGCAGCTGACCAGGCCGCCACCCGGGGCGGCCAGCAGGAACCGCGGCATATACGGCTGTCCGGGTTTTTTCTGCACCCCTCCTTAGCCGTTGAATTTTATGGAGTAGTGTAATAAAGTAGCCACGCTTTTTGACTCACGGTCACACTCTTCCCTGGAATCCCACACCAGCACTCTGTTTCACCGCGTCGCACACTGGACCAGGCATACATGTGGCTGCATCGTTCAAGCGAGCGGTGATTGATCCATCCAAGCAAGTAAGATACGAGTACGAGTACGAGTAGACCACTGGAAAGTACATCTGGGCACACACGTCAGACTATCACCCGACAAGCCTGCTCGAATCTGCCGCTGTAGCCGGGTGTAAGTAGTGTGGTACTGTGCGACCGACCTTCACCCGCCAGCCGCCAGCCGAGAGCCCATCGATGGCCCGTTCACGACAGAACAGCGTGCTGACCAGCCTGCCAAGCAAGTTTGATACCGCAGCAGCCATGCCTGCGCCAGCATCCCACACAGTCTCCGGGTCCTCGGACGAGGACCGGTACTTTAGCATGAACCCGCCCCCGAAGGCCCTCGAAGCGCACATGGCCCTCGTGAACGCGTTCTTGGAGAAGCATGCCAAGGCAAACCGCCGTGTCGTATTGGTCACATCCGGCGGCACTACGGTAAGGCACACTGCCTTCTGCCGCAAGGGCTGGTTGGCTGGTTGGCTGGTTGGCTGACTTCCTCGCCAGGTACCCCTCGAAAAGCAGACAGTCCGCTTCATCGACAACTTCTCGGCAGGAACACGAGGTGCCACAAGCGCCGAGTACTTCCTCGACGACAAGGCTGACTATGCCCTCATCTTTCTCCACCGGCAGTTCAGGTGAGTGTGGCAAACTGCTCATCCGAGCCCAGAGACGTTGACTGCGCCAGCTCTGACGCCCCTTGTCCAGCCTGCAGCCGTACAGCCGCCACTACTCGCACGCAACCGACGGCTTCTTAGACTTTCTGACAGAAGACGAGAGCGGCCATGGCGTCCGGACCCGTGACCAGGACGCAGCGTCGATGCTGGCTGTCCTGCGCCGCTACCGCTCCGCCCGTGACCGCCTGCTAGCCTTGCCCTTTGTGACTATCACCGACTATCTGTTTGAGCTACGTGCTATCAGCCGGGCCATGCATCGGCTGGGGCCCCACGGCCTGCTCTACCTTGCTGCCGCTGTCTCGGATTTCTTTCTTCCTGTCTGTACCTGTGCCCCCCCCCCCCTTCTTCCCCTAGCATCACAATTTTTCCCAGCTGACAATGCGCAGCCTGACAGGATGGCCGAGCACAAAATCCAGAGCATGGACATCCAGCTGGACAAGGAAAAACCGGCTGCGGAGGAGGATGAGGAGACGTTTGACAATTTTGATTCGTACGTTATCTCGGCACCTCGACAGCTGCATTTGGCTGTTGGCTGTTGGCTGTTGGCTGCTGGCTGCTGGCTGCTGGCTGTTGCTGACCCCAGGATAGCTCCCCCAAGGTCCCTCGAAGCAAGCGCCTTGTCATCGACCTCGACCCCGTGCCCAAATTCCTCAAGGACTTAGTAGACAGTTGGTCGCCTGAGTCCATGATCATCTCCTTCAAGCTCGAGACCGACCCAAATCTACTCATCTACAAGGCCAAGGGCGCCCTCGAGCGATACCAGCACAACCTCGTGATTGGCAATATTCTGGAGACGCGCAAGCAGGAGGTGGTATTTGTCACGACGGAAGCGCAGGACTGGGTGCGCCTGTCGGAAGCAGATTTAGCTGCCAATGTCGAGATTGAGAGCCTCATTGTGCCCAGAGTCATTGAGCAGCACAGCCGGCACATTGAGAGTTTGAACCAGAAGCGACAATAGATTCTTACTGCGGCCAGGATTTGCTCAGGTGCGACGGGCGTCCGGCGCCAAGCTTCCTTCCACCTCTCAGCGTCAGCCCGCCTTTATCCGAGCAAGGTGTCACAAAACACACAAAGACGCTTTATAATATGATAAGCATGTTGGGGAAAATAAAAGCAGCCGCATTAGATGCCCTCGTGGGGAAATGGTAACCCGTCGGTCTCCTAAAATAGGACAGATTTCCTCTGCCTGCTTGTGAGACAGTGAAATTTGAACAGAAAACCGAAAATTGCCGGTTCGAGTACGTTTCGAACTGTTTTAGATTTTATGCGACAAGTGACCTCTGTTTTGCTAACTAGCCTTTAGGTCCGGTCGGGGGCGCTGATCTTCTCTTTTTTTTTTTTTTTTTTTTTCTTTCCCCCCCTTCTTCCCCTAATTCGTTCACTCGTTCCCAATTGTACTGTGCTATCTTGGCTGTATTTGCCATGTAGGATTGTGGTGTCCCGTCCATTCCTCGGGACGTAGAAGTGGATGCCGACAGCCCACACACACATGGAAAGAAATGCTCATGATCGACCTCTCCCGACCGGAAGCAAGATCGTCAAATAAGCACACTATCTTACAAACAGTCTCAGACCATGCCGAGGCATTGCATCATTTACGTATACCCCTGCTTTTGCTATCATACCCGCACAGAATGAAATGCCAATGTAGCCCAAGATGCATCCACACCCACCGATTGTTCCCATCAGAAATATACAATAGCCATGAGCTTCTATCATTTCTATCACGACCTATTCCCCGGGCCTCTTTAATCATGAATGTAGACCCACACTGTCCCCGTGTCCAGTGTCTCCTCCCTTACTGTCCCTTCGCTTTTGCCTTCGCAGACTGAGGCGGGGACTTCAGAGCGAACAGGACAAGGGAGCTGACAGCAATCATACCTGCAGTGCCAGCACCATAGGCGACTTCACGACCAGCCCACCAATAGACACTTGTAAAGAGGATAGGGCCGAGACCACGGCCCACCTGGCCCCACGAACGGAGGATGCCGAGCTTACCGCCACGCTCGCCAGCATGTGCCTCGAAGCTGCTCAGAGCATTCAATCCAGTGACGACGGTGGCCGAGGTGGTAGCCAAGCAAGCAGCAGCCAGGTAGAGATTGCCCACCGTCGTAAGACGGCCGAGCAGCAGAAAAGCTGCCACGCACGCAAGCACCCCGATGCGAACAGAAAGCAGGGGAGGCAGGCGCCGTGTCATGCCACCTTGCAACACCGAGGCTACCAGGCCAACGAAGCTCAGCAGCCGGCCGTTCTTGGCGGCACCATATCCGAAGAGGTCGTATGTCATAAAGGGCAACGAGAATTCCATGCCAGAGAAGAACAGCAAAAAGATAAAGTGTACCGCATTGAGCATGAAATGCGAGTTGGTGCGGCTGGTCTGAGGCGACGGCGGCTGCTCACTCTTCGCCCCGTCTGCTGTGGACGACTCTTCCTTCCCTGTCTGGGCTGACAGCGTTTCCGGAAGACATCGGTACAAATAAGCAGTCTCGGCCACAATCAAGAACAGGGAGAAGCCGGCTGCAGTGGCAAATGGGTTGGCCTTGAAGGTGTCGATGGTGCTGAGCCATGCGCCCAACGCCGGGCCAAACGTGAAGGCGACAGAGAAGCAGACGCCGATGAGGGCCATGGTCGACCCGCGGCTGGCGGTGTCGGAGATGTCGGTGGCCATAGCCATGGCCAGCTGCACGTTGCCCTCGGAGAGGCCGCCGACGACACGCGACAGCACAAACGTGCGGAAGTCAACGGCCATGACCCACAACAGCACAGAGAGGATGTTGCCAGCCATGCTGGCTAGGAGCGCTGTGCGTCGGCCATAGCGGTCGGAGAGGTGGCCGATGACGGGCGAAGCAATAGCCTGCAGAAGGCTGTTCCATGTCGAGAGTCAGTCTCCTCTTCGATCCCGTCGCGTCGGCAAGGATGGCTTACGAAAACAAGCTTCCGAGCGCACCGCCCAGCAGGATAATGTCGTAGCGCGAGTCGATGGGCCGCGCAAAAGACGCCTTGTACGCATTCAGGTAGTTAAACATCGTGGAGAGCAGCGTGGACGGTCGCGACCCGTCGGCACGGGAGGGAGCTTCGGCATTGCGGTAGAACTCGAGCAGGCTCGGAAACAGCGGGAGGATGAAGGTGAACGAGAGCTGTTTGAGGCTGTCAGTGGACGGGAGGCGGAACAGGACAGCATGACAGGACGTACTAGGTCAAGAAGAAGCGAGAAGACGATGACCCGCAAGACCTTCTTTCGCATCGCAGGGTCAACGGGAGCCGCCATGGTGAGGAGACGAGCCTGGGGCGCAGCTTGGTATGTGCGATCGTCGACCAGCGAGAAAATGGAGGATGAGAAGAAAAGAGAATTAAAAACCTAGATGACCAGAAATAGACCAGCACACGGCGGAAACGAATACATTACTAGTTGCGCTGCAACCAGGCTGACGTTATCCGTATATTTGTGTCCTCCTGTTCTCGTGTTGGCTGTGCAGCATTCGTATTATCTGGCCAAACACTGGATGGGGGAGCCAGCTATTTTCCCCTGGAAAACGTGCGGTTCCTTTCTGGCCAATGGCGGCCCCTCTTTTTGTCGCTGTTTCTGTCACGGCAAGCCGTGTTTCAACAGCTTCAGACCTTAATTTGCCGCGTCACTATTTCCGGTGTTCTCGGAAGCAAGAACGAAAGACTTTGTATTAACCAGACCTCTCTAATTGGTCTAATGGGGTGCTTTCCCTGCCATTACCCAGACGGGAAGCTACCGCTGTCATCGTCTCAGGCACAATCGTTCGAGTTCTTTCACTTTTTACGCAACTTTATCAGATCGGCAGTTGCGCTAAGGCCTAACTGGCTTCACTTTAGCGCACTCTACTTCTATTTTACCTGTTTTACTTGCGAGAGTATCTTACAAACACGTGCCTATTTGTACAGACCGCCTGCCTGGAGTCTTAAATCCTGGACGTCAGCTTCCAGCCTACGATGGACACCTTGGCGGCCATGAGAGCAACGAGAGAAACCGTGTACAGCAGGGATGTGAAGACAATGAGTCCCCAGAAATCGCCACCGCAAGCTGCCAGAATGTTTCCAGCAATGGGGATGCCGATGAGAGAGGCAACAGAAACGACGGTGTAGCATGAGGCATAGTACCGGCCGTACACCTCAGTGGCGCAGAGCCGGCCAATGCTGACCGGTGCGATGCTGATGTTGCTGCCGCTCGTGAAGCCGAACAGAATGGCAAAGAGGATGAGCGGAGCACAGGCCACGCTGTTTCCATCTCCCCCTCTGCTCGCGTTGGTGCTGGTCTGGTCGAGTATCGAGGAAGGCAGCCATATGGCCAGGCAAGAGATGATCGCCACGACGACGGCGATCATATTGGCATTGAAGGGGCCGATCTTGTCGGCGTACCATCCGGGCAACACACGACCGACAACCGAACCGGCATTGAGGACGGTGAGTGCCTGCGACGCAAAGGAGTACGAAAAGCCGCGCGACATAGCATAGGTGGAGATATACGTCAGCGGGATAAAAAGCGTGAATTCGAGGAAAAATATGCCGATGGTTGTCAGCAAAAACGGGATGTTGCGGAATATACGCAGATCTGGGTGGGTGCTGGCATCCTGGGCGGGCGGCAGGCGAGACCGCAAGAGAACGTTGGCGGCAATTGAGAGGATCAGAGAGAGCAGAGCGAGTGCGCGGATGGCCCAGGCCCAGCCAACACGGTCAAAGAGGCTCTGCAACATCAGTGGGATGCACACTCCACCGAGACCGCCTCCCGTGGATGCAATGCCAGTGGCAAATCCACGGCGTTCGCAGAAGAAGTGGCCGACAGCCGCAATGGACGGCGTGAACAACAGCGCTGACCCAAGCCCGCCAAGCACGCCAAACACCAGCATGAAATGCCAGAAACCTGCATGTGTGAGCAGCACTCGCAGGATACACAGGACAATGGACAAAACCTACGAGAGCAGAAGCTGAGAAGCACAAGGCTGACAACCGTGCAGACAGTACCGCCCAACACCAGCCAGCGCGGGCCGTACTTGTCGAAGACGGGACCGACGTAGACCCCGGTGAAGAAGCAGAGGAAGGCATAGACGGAAAAGATCCAGCCGATGGTGCCTTGGCTCATGCCGGCCAGCTGGTGTATCGACATGTAGGTCTGGAAGGTCCCTAGGCTGTTCAAAATACCTAGAGACGAGAAGAGGGCCAGCCACGACCCCAGTACCACCAGCCAAGCTTGCAGCCCTCCTTCTGGGTACGGCTCTTCTTCCTGCCCCCGAGTTCCCGGATTTGCACCTGCCAATCGCTCCTCCTCGCTTCCATCGGCACGGGCCATTTCTCTTGCGCTGGCTTCTGTTGCAACCAGCTCTAGGGCCATGGCCGCCGTGCCATACGGGTTGCGTGCTGCATTTTCTGCAGCAAGCGTGGTGGCAGCGATGCCGGAGCATGACCTGGTGTGGACTAGGTCCGTTTGCCTGTCATTTGAGTCGTCGCAGCTGCCCTTGTCACTCGGTAGACAGGATTCCGCCCGCGCGTCGCTGGGAGATGGCTTTTCGTTGATGTCAATCATGGTCTCCGTCCCTCTGTAACAGTTTTTTTTCGCCCCCCTCCCTCTAGTGAGGGCTTGCCAGCTGCTCCGGCCAAAATGATCGGCCAAAATGAGACTGACAACGCGTAGCAGGGCGGCAATGGTCGTCCTGAATGAAAAGCCGAATCCGAGCGCACAGAACGAGCAGACATGGGGAAGATGAAAGAGAACATGCTCAGCAAAAGCCCGGAAAAATCAACTGGGGTGTTCCTGGCCTTATGAGTCGAAACAATTGACTCTTGCCCCCTCAGATCTGCCCATATGATTAATCGTCCCCAACACTAGCCCACCTGGAAAGCACTATAACCTCATCTTGAGATGCTCTTACGTACAATGTAATGCTCTGTGCATCTCACCGATCAATACCACCAAAAAGCCAGCGCTAACTGATGTCATCGCTGCAGAGGGTCTTTAATGCCTCCCCGATGCTCCAGGAGCTTTGTTTCTCATTATTTTCTCTCCATTGTGGTACGAAGTCGCTGACCGGCAAACGAGACGGTACGAGGGCCTCACGGACTTGTTGGTAATGCGGTGTGATTTTTCGGGGTGAGGTGGGCCACCTATTTGGCCCTCCTGGTCTCCGGCTTCCTGTTACGGTGCACGCTGTGCCGTATGCAACAAAACGACCCGGCGGATGCGTTCCGGAGCTTCCAGTTGCACCAAAACGATAAGTGGCATCCTTGCATTCACGGTAACCAAGATGCTTATTTGCATTAGTAGCCCGTAACCGGCCTCCGTGTTCGCTGCCAGCCAGTGTTGTGGCTTTCGACATCGTATTAAACCCCTCCTCATCGGCCCACTCTATCTGGTTTGCTTTCTCCCTCCCCCTTGCCTCTACGCACGCGTACCAGAGCCATCTCGTATGCGTCCCGTGCCCTTTGCATTTCCGTTTGTCCCTATCTTTTCTGCAGTGACAAAGGAGCCGCAGATCGAATGCATATCAGCTGACGGACCCCAGCCGTCTGCATTTGTGCTCACGATTTCTCGTATTGAAATTCTGGTAGATGTGAACGATGAAGACCACATCTGCATCGCAATAATTAGTGACTCTTTGGCGGTGTGCTTTCCGTATCATCTCGTATGTTGCCATGTTCGGGTTTTAGGACAATATGACACCGTCAAATGACAGCCGTCCGCTCTTGTTTCCGAAGTGCTTCACCTGTTTTACGACGTGCCGCCCGTTCTGGAATAGGAATTCGAATTATCTCGTTGATGGCATTTCTTTCTCATCCTTCGTCGTCATCACTAACGTCTTCAATCATGACATGATGTCGGCCGGGGATTGGCGCCATTGCAGCTGGTGCGGATGGCGAATGCGGCGTCTGCACCTTTCCGTTCCCGCTTTGATCATTGCTGGCGCCATTTTCACCACCACCATCAGTAGCAGCAGAATTCGTGGGAGTCGAGCTCTTCAGGTAGCCCTCCTTCTCGAGGCGGTCCGCCTCCTCTGGCTCCAATAAACCGCCCACGCCGCGGCTTTTGTCGAGCTTGCGTCGCACCACCGTTGGCATGAAAGACGTAACGGCTTCTTTTTGCAAGTCTCTGATCACAGGCTTTGCCTCGTAGACAGTCTTGACTTCGACCGGCTTCGCCGGTTTGGCCTGAGTGGAATTTGTAGGCGTTGACGGTATCTTCTTCGACGGTTCGCCCTCTCGTTCGCCTCGGCCTATACCGCGGCTGTTGCCCAATGGTTCCGTGTTCGCGTTCCTCCGTGCCCGCCGTTTCGCATACCACTCGTCCAAGGTCTCCTTGGGGATAGGAGGCGGCGTGTCCCGCGGCATCGGGATTTTCCGAACATCTTCTGGCACATCATCATCGGCGCTGCTGTCGTCATCGTCACATCGTCTCCGCTTGCCAAGGGTATCATGGCGGTCACTGCCGTGTCGTAGTCCACTGCCACTGTTATAACCACCTCCACTTCGACTAAACGTAGGCGCTCTGTCTCCAAGTGCATCTCGCGCTTTGCTGACTGCCTTGAGCTCCTTTTCCAAGCCCTCTAGAACCTGCTCCTCGTGTCCCGTAAGCTTTCCTCCGCCTTCTGTGATGGCTTTAAGATCTTCGATTTGCTTGCGAATCCGATCGGGATTCTTCTTCGCGAGCCGTTCATTGCGAGATGCTGCAACTTCTGCCTTCCCTGTACACCGGCTGCAGTTAGCATGGCTTGATGGTGACGTAGCCACAGGTCAGAGATGGTTGCGGTGCCGCGTCAAGGGATCACACCTTTTTTTATGGCTTTGGCCTTTTCGGCCTTCCGCTGGGCCTGCACAGGATTATAATTTCGCTCTTTTGCCATAATGTCAAGATCGCTGACGGTGCAGCGTAGAGAGAAGCAGGTCCAACCAAAGCTTAACCATAATTTCCCGATGACCAGATAGTCAGATCCGGCTTATCGTTATCGTGGAAACCGGCTGTTTAGTCATCACACGTGACCTTTCCCCTCCTCCAGGGTTTTGGCGCACACTTTTGCTTGTCGAAATTTCCATATCGGCAATACTTTTTTTTTCATCAGCGTCAACTCGTCCAGTAACCACAAGGAAATTTCACTGTGAAAAGTTACAACCGCAATCATGGGAAAAGTTCACGGCTCTGTACGTCCAATCAATTAAAATTCTTCGCGAATAGTGATTTTTGTGTCGAAGCGTCTGCTAACATTTTTTTCCCTCCAGCTCGCTCGTGCCGGCAAGGGTATGATCCCCCGACTATCAACGCAACGAATATTATCCATTGCCCTTCGATTTTGATATACTGACTTGTCTCTTTGTTTCGGACAGTCCGGTCGCAGACTCCTGTAAGATGACACCCTACTCGAACTCGACACAGCAACGATCATGGCCGTTTCGAGACAAGAGAGGAACAGGGAGCAGGACGGGAATGGGCGTGCCTCGACCAGCCAGATTGGAGTGGTGTAGCATCCAAGAAGCGGTCTCCAAGAGAAGAAGGCAACGGATCGCTGCGGCCTATCCAGTCTAGCGAGATTGAGCGTTCCCATTTGCCTGACCCCCTGTTCCCTCTCTTGCGAGAAGAGTGGTCAAGAACAGAGGCTAACCAGCAACAGAAAGTTGAGAAGCAGGAGAAGAAGAAGACGCGTACGTGCAAATAACTCCAAGCATTTTGTGAACACCAGGATAAAAGACTGACAACAGAAACAGCCAAGGGCCGCGCGAAGAAGCGGTTGACTTACACTCGGCGGTTCGTCAACGTGACGCTGACGGGCGGCAAGCGCAAGGTACGGATGAGATGATCCAAAATTTCGATTAACACAAGGACCCGACTAATATGCCCTCCTCTTTGACAGATGAACCCCAGCCCGGGCTCATAAATTCAGAACATCCTTTGGTTTTCTTTGTGTCTGTTCTGTTTTTAATGGTTCGCTGCTGCCTCGGCCGTCTACTTTATCACTTGGCGGACCTCTCTGTGGACATATGGCTGGCGGCTGGGTGAAGGATCCACACAGCCGCTCGAAAAAGGAGACATCATGAAAGGGGGCAGGAGGACACCCTGCCGGAAGGGTGGCTTATGAGTGGATATAGTGTGGAAGAAAATGGCCGTGAAATACAGGCGTGATTATTGACAGCCAGTCGCGTGTGCTCTCGTATTCTTGCTGCACTCGTTACTCCTCACGTTCCCGCAAATGTAACATGTGACGCCGTATCATCCCCCTAACTCGCCTTTCAAACACAACCATAGTATGGTTGGCGTTCTCTTTTGGTAACTCCCGGAAGGGGGAGTAGTTGGATGTTGAGGGGGCCTATCCCTCGCATCATGCCCTCCCTTGCAACCACACCTTCCTGTCTGGGATGTGTTCTCGGACACCTTTTTTTGGAGTAAGTCGCCACACACTCTGGCCCACGGTTGTATTCCTTGCGGACCAGCTTCAATCCCTTGGGAGAAACATGGAAAAGATGGCGTTTCGCCTCGTTCTCCGAAAACGGAAAAAATATGCTAGTAATTTGCCTCGTGTATCATCTACACATGTTCATCCGTAATGTGACCCGTTAATCCGTTTCTTCGTATACAATGCCCAATCCTGTTCTTGTCTGCCATTTCCATACCCATATTTCATAGCTGCCATGATCATCGCCGACGCCTTCAACAGAATCAAGTAGAACGCCGCCATACAAGGCCTTCCTGCCTTGGGGCCAAAATAGTGAACCCTCCCAACTATGCCGTGTGAGCCTTACTGGTACAAGGTACCCCATGCTAAGTCTATGTTTGAAAAATACATGGCGGATAGAAAGGGAATGTCCTTTACAAATAAACATAAGAAATTAAACAAAACCTTCTTGGAGGCCCATCGTGGTCACTCAGCGACTCCGCCGGACAAACATCCGGGTTATCAGAGGCCCACGCTGGCGTATGTGGACAGTGCCTGCTGTCGGGCGGCAGTCAGCATCAAGGCTGCTGTCGGCTTCACTGCCGCTGGCAGCAATGGTCGTCGTCGAAGAAGCAACAGTACTGGCAACCGTCGTGGCAACAGAGAAAGATGACGATACACTGCGGTTGCCGCTTCTAGTGTTGTGGTTTATGGAATCGTGCGTCTTGGTAGAGTCTTTGGAGGCCGATGAGGCCGCCCGCCTGTCGTGAATGCCGTTGCCAGCTCCGCCAGATATATGGACGCCTGCCTCTCCACTGCGTGCCCGTCGCGAAAATAGGTTGCGAACAAAGCGGCGCACTGGGTCACCTTCCTCATCCGAGTCATCTTCGAATACAGAAACATCGGGTGCTGGCAGCGGGGGGAGGGGGTTGTCCAGCCGGGCCTTAGCATTCCAGGTCGGCTTCGAGCTAGCACTCTTGGACGTCTTGGGTCGAAGCGGGAGGGCAGTATAAGTCCTGACGATGCTCGGAGCCGTGAAGGTGTCGTCACAAGCCGTCGGCGTAGACTGTGCACGAGAACGAGCGCGCAGATTGCCCAGAGACTTGAACGTGCGGGACATCTTGAGCCGTTCGTGCGGGCGTTCCAGTTGCGTGAAATGCTGCAGATGCTCCTTGTGCATCCGAAGCTGCTCCTCCCACCTTTGGGATTCCTCACGCTGGTGCTGCTGAAGCCGCCTCGAAACTTCCGGTATCGTGTTCCCAGTTTCTTCTATGGACATCGGCAACCCGTTTTCTCTTTTCGTCGTTGGTGCTTGTGCAGCTGACACGGGCGTATGCGGCGGCGGTGGTGGCGGCGAGCATGCCGGCGAAGGAAAACTGGCGGCCAACGTATGCACTGAATCAGGGGAGGTCGTAGGAGAAGAAGGAGGTCTGGGAAACATGAGGGATATCTGTGGAATAGGTGGTAGTGGTGGAAGAGGCTCTGAAGGCGGAGGCGACGGGTAGCCACGCAACTGCGGCAGAGAGCGGCTGGCCTCCCGGTTCAACCCCCTGTGGCCAGACTTCGAAGACGGAGTACGCCGGGCAAGCCTCTGCAGAGGAAGAGGAGGCAGTGGCCCCAGCGTCGCTTTCTCGGCCTGTGGGAAGGGCGAGTATGTAGACATCTTCTCCTGGCGTTGTTGTCGCCGTTGATGCAGGCTTGACACTGCACAATCGTCTCTAGCAGTGTGGCTGGGAGCCAAGATCGTGCTACTGCTGCTTCTCTTCGAGCTGTGTCTTACATGGCTGCAGCGCATTTCCGAATGCTCGTCTTCTTCCAGAACGGAGGAATCAATAGACGTATTGTGGAAACGCTTCGAGGTAGATCTTGAGAGGGACTGGACTGGCCTGACCGTCCGGCCAGGCGTTGGACTCTCGGAAACAGGCAGAAGCTTCGAGTCACCGACCAAAAAGGGAACCTTTGACGATGTCCTTTCCGGGGGTGGGTGTAGGATTGAACGGAAAGGGGGTGAAGCTGGCGACATAGAATCTGGCGACACAGAATCTGGCGTCGTGGAGGCGGACCATGGGGAGATACAATCAGGCGGTGGAGTGCTGGCCGACGTGGAAGAGCCAAAGCTGCTCTGACTGCCACGCCTGATGATCGTGGCCGGCAGCTGGTTGTACATGTGATCTGGACGGGGCAGCTCGCCGTACCGGCCATATCCAGCGGTGGTACCATAGACATGTCCTCCATATTGTCCAAGGTTCCTGTCGTTCTCTTGGTGGTTTGTGCAAGACCAGGCGCGAGAATGAGAGGCGCCGCCTTTATTGTTGTTGTTGTTGTTGTTGTTGTTGGCAAAGCTGCCATTGACAGGCTTGCGGATGATGGCTTTCCGGCCATCATTGGTGACAGCATCGCGTACTTGGCGAGCCTCCATGAAATACTGATCCGGTCCAATATCATAGGGAGGAGGGGTACCACGGCGTCGAGCCATGTCCGGTGCCACTGGCTGGCTAGAGAAGGTCGCCATACTAGAAGTGGTCCGTTTATGGTTATGCTTCATCCTGGGGAAGAAATCGGGGCAAGCAAACAATATAAAAGCACGTCTAGTAAATCCTCCTGGGACGGCCCTGCTCTCGCAGCTGCTGCTACAAGTAGACAGCTGGGCCTAGACAAGCAGTAACGAATCGAAAAGAGTGGGATATATCATAATACGAGAAAGGAAAGAAAAAAAAAATGGGAAGAGCAGGGGGGGGAGCAAGGGAACGAAACGATGAGCTCCATCAGCTCCCAAGAAACTTCATGGGGTTGAGCGGTAGTCTTAAGTAAGTGTATCCGAACGGAACAAACATCTTGCCAGGATCCTCCACAACTTGCCGCTTGCCAGGGTGCGAGGTAGTGCCGGCGGGAGTAAACAGAGGCGTTAGGAATGCATGCAGGTTGATCTCCTAACTACTGTAGTGGAGACTGAAAAAGGGGAGGGGCGGAGGGAGGGAGGGACGTACAGGAGCCGGAACACCCTCGCGTGAGTCTGGCCGTTTGCAGTTCCATCGAAGCTCTCCCTCCTAATCCCACCTCTCGGGTTTCCTGACTGGTTTCTCCCCGCTCGACACTCCCTCTCTGCGGTCTAGGCGTCTCGTGCACGACACCCTGTTACCGCACACGGCAGCTCCAATTCAGTGACTACGTTGCCAACGTTTCGCCTCGAGATGTGGTCGGCCTGCCCAGCCCGTACGCCAAGACCCACTGTGCGGACGGGACAGTTGGGACTCGCAAGGTCAGGAGAAAAAAGGGCACAGAGGGCGACGAAGAAGGGGGTGGAAGAAGGGGGGTTGCCGGTGTTAGTCGAGGTGTGGGTGGGTCCTAGAGGGGAAGTGAGGAACGCAAAACGCGACACGGGCAGTCGGGACTGCGGGCTAGCCTCGAAGCTATGGAGCAGACAGCAGAGAAACAGAGCACAGAAATGGAGCGATAGAGGGGAGGCGCCTTGCAAAGAACTCGGAGCCAGACACGCAGCCAATTGCGATGACGAGACAGGTAAACAAGACGGCGAAAAGCAAGACATCTTCATATGTCCTGCGAGCAAATATGCGCGGCCAATGCCAGATGAGGCATACTGCCGACAACTACTCATAAGCACCCGGAGAACGGCAGCGATGTTGGAACTTGGGCTGACAGCTCTAGAGAACCACTATTTTGGCCGAGGTTGGATCCCGTAAAACAGTATTTCCGCGTGTGGCGAACAGGCCACGAGCAGGGAGACCAGGGCACGAGGAGAGAGGGCGGGCTGGGAGGGCGGGCAGAGACGGCTCAGCAAGGGCGCGGAGAGCAAGGGGCGGTCAAGGGAGAAGCAAAGCTTGGGGGAACGGGAACGTACTTACTCGTATGTGCGAGTAGGATGTTCGCGGGCGATTGTCACGCCTTGGGTCTAGGGGAGCGAAAAAAAGGCGGGATAAGCACCATAAGACCTACCTGACGGGGCTAAAGACCAGCCTCTGGCTCCGAAGACGCCTTGCCCACGGGATTGGAAGGCACGATGGGACGCTCCATCTCGGCTTGTTATGTAATCCCCTCCCTTCGGGACTGTTCGTGCGGGCGTTTTGGGGCACCTGTAAGATACGAGTATTGCTAAGCAGCTGAACTTCATGTCTGACAGGAAAGGAGCGGCAGCAGCGGCATATTGTGTTGACAGCCAGTCACTACGAGCGTGAACTGGGACATCCGAACGCTCTAGCTGCTGGGTTGCCTGCAAACTCCGCGAGCCTTCCGAGACAGACGCACAATTTGAGACTCGACCAGCTGCAGCATCTCCATCTCCAGCACGGCGTACATACATACGAGTACTTAGACATACTTATTACTGCGAGTACGAGCTCGTATCTGTGCTCGCAGGTGCAGCTGGCCCTTCTGCTTCAGCGCTGGTGCTAGCAGCTTAGCGGGGGGCGGGGGCCACTAATTGAACGACTTGCTCCGTTCTGAATGGCCAGGCTAACAGCACTGCACTGCAGCGTCGTCGATGCCTTCCCAGCGGTTCCAGGCTTGCGCCTCCCTGCATGGTGCAAGCTGCCGAATCAGGTACAAGGAATAGGCAGCACCAGCTGCGTGCGATGCAGCCGCCAAGCAGCTTTCTCGCGTTCCTGCAGCTCTCCCTTCTGTTTGTGTGTCTTACGTGGCATTCCCCGGCAAAACCAGCAGTCTCCCGCTGATGGTGCGGCATTCTGGAGGCTTCTTGCGAGGGCATGTCGGGTGAGATGGCGTGTTTAGTGTGGAGAGGGTTTTCCCTTGCTCGCTATGACGACCCTGCGTGCCAGCAAGGCGACCAGAAGAGAAAAAGTCTCGAAGGCGTCCCGGGCGCAAGCCACGAGCACAGAAAATTATCGTCTGCAGCCTATGACGCGACAGTCGGTTCTGTATTCCCGCCACCGTCCTGCAAGAATGCCTGCAGACGTTCTCGACTATACCCGCGTTGTGTTTTCGTGTTCGCTGTCCAGTCAAGACAACTGGGAAACGCCAGTGGGAAAAAGAAAAGAATGCAAAATTACCGCAGTGAAATACGAGTATTAGAGCATATTACTCAGTCGTACTCGTACATATGTACTCGCAGCACCAGTCTCTTCTCCAGGCCGTCTCTCAGCTTCTCCCCACTTCTAGTTCTGCAAGTGTTGTCTCCTGAAAAAGGGACGAGAAAAGCGGGCGTGGAAGACGCAGAGGCACGGGGCATAGCCGAGAGCAAAACCTTTCGTCTTGGGCAGCGTTGGTTCTTTTTTTTTTTTTTTTTTTTTGAATCCAGCTACCACTTATGAAACAAAAGAGGGGCACATCGAGTGTTGCAAAGAGGGATGCCACAGGTATCGCCTGAGCACGGATTGTGCGATTGCCCATCTTCTTGCATCCTCGTATGAGTTGTTGCCAGATTTGCGATGATTTTTTAGCCCTTGCGTGTGCGCCAGGACGTTGCGACCACACACTCGCAGGCCAGCCACTCGAGAAAGTGAGACACCTGACAGGGAGCACTTTTTTTCCTTTCTTTTTTCCTCTTTTCTTTTTCTTTTTCGATCGGGAAGCCCGAAGGATGTGTCAATTTTGGGACTACGAGTATACTTGTATCTTATGTAAGATATGAGCAGTGCAGGAGGGTCCAAAACATCAAGAGAACAGCACTATTCGTAGAATGCGTGAGAAATACCAGACGAGAGGTAGAGGAGAAGATAAGAAGCAGAACGAGAAACCCCTGTCTCGAGCAGCCTAGACCGGTCTCGCAACTCAGGTGCACCAGAGGCCCCCTACAAGTACGAGTAACGAGTATTATGAGCACAAAAGGTAGGTGAAAGACCGCATTGCTTTCTATCCCTTCATGTAAGAAGACGAAACAGTTGATTCAGAGCTGCTTGGTAGCGACACGGAGTCGAAAGACCACCTGTTGTGGGATGTGCAGTCATTGTTCGCGCCATCGAGCTGTCATTGATCAAAGCAAGGTTTGTATCTCACGTAGCAAGATGCGAGCAGGTTGGTATCGTGCTGCCCCGCAGGTAGTTGTTTCGCCTGATGTTGCAATGGAACATGAGTCGAACAGTGCAAGGGGTCAAGCTTGGCCGTGCGAGAAGGACGCAAACCATACGACAGGTTGCCTGGCCCAGAGGAGAAAACCACCGTTGCATCTTAGTACGTAAGTGAGGTGAGATGCTCTGCAATCATTCCTTCGTAAGATATATTCACGTGGCATGGTTCGAGCGGCAAGGGCGTGACCCAGTACGAGTACGAGTACATACAAATTCTTACCTGGTAAACATGCGAGGCATCTGCCCCGAGAAGACGGTAGCAATGGAAGAGGTTGTCATCGTGATGGACCGGAAAAAAAATCTGTCGGGCTGGTCGGGAAGAGAAGAGGTCGCTGCCACGCGTCTAGATGCCTGAACGATTGTTTCGCTGCTTGGGTGCAACGCCACCGGTGCTCTTCACTTGCGTCCGGCTGTCTCCCCCTAAGACACCACCGAGTACTCGTACTTGCTCGTATTTACTCGTACAAACACGTCAAAGGGAGTGAATATGTGCCCCCACGCCTCTTCGCAAGTGGCAGGATGGACATGAATGTTGTCCCCCGAATGTTGTCCCCGACTCTTTCCATCTTGTGCGACATCTGCTCCAGCTGTGGTTGGTGGAACTGTGGGTCTTCTCTCGCCTGCTGCGACAGGAAACAGGGCATACACAGGCAAGGGGCTGTAGCTTTCAGCGCCGGTCCGAACTGTCAGGTGTCTGCTCGCTGTTGTCGGTGCTAACAATCGCGGCGACAGTTCTCAACGTGGGCACAGGCCAGTGCGAGCCAACAGGGAGAAGCCAAGAAACCATAAAGACGAAAGATATCTTCTAGACTGCGTTTAGCGTTGCCAAATATTGGCTTAGCCTGACAGGGATTAGTTCCATTTACTGAGAGGCGGGGGTTTCCCACGCCCAGACCTGGGGACGGTGAAACAGACCGAAAATGAGAGAAGGCAGGGGAGAACGCCGTAAAACTCATATTTGTAGAATAGACAAGGGTACGCCTATAACACCCTGGGCAGAAGGCCGGCGGGGGTGCATGACATAGACATGGAGAACTTAGAGGCGGGAAAGAGAGAAGCGAGAGCGAGTAGAGGATTCGCCAAGGCAGGCAAGGAAACGCGAGACCGGAAATCGCAGCCAGCAACGAGTGACAGAGCAGCGCGAGGCGGAGACGGGAGACATAGGAAGCACGCTGTAATACATGTTACGCCTGCTCTCTCCACGTCCACATGTTGGGGACGTGCGACGTCTTGAGAGCATCAATACTGGGCGGTGCAACAGTAATACTTGTTTCTCACCCAGCAGACAGCGCCACACTCCACCGCCCGCCGCTGCCGTCTCCAGTGTATTTCGCCCCATTATAGCGTATTTCACACTGTCCTAACGGCCTAGTACTTTTCTTTCTTTTCTTTCTTCCTGCCCTTCTCCTCGGACTCCGCCTCTCTCCCGACCACGATCGCTCGTCGTGCCTCCATCGACTTCGTTCTCGCCGTCTGCAATCGCTCGGCTTCGTCCGCCGCCGCCATGGACTACACTCACGCCTTTTTTGCGGCCAATCAGCCCTTCCAGCAGCAGTTCATCGGGATTCCTCCCCTGACGCCATCGCACTCCAACTCTGCACACTCTGACGATTACGCCACAACCTCCCCGCCGGTGAGTAAGCCTCTCTTTTCTCCTTGCCGGGGGGCCAGCGCTGGGTGTTGGCCGTGATCTCGAGGTCCGTCTCCGGGAGGGGACGGCTGGCCGCGACGGGAGCGCGAAGAGGGGGTGCCAGAAACAAGACGAGTCCCAGGGCATTTTATACTTGAACAACTCTCTCTCCTCCCCCTACCCGCGTCCCCACCCCATCTGTTTGGGTTTGCTTTGCAAGCACTTTGCAATCCATGACAGAGTATACTGTAATCCATTTGTGGGGGCCGGCCATCTCAGCCCAACAGGGCGAACGGCACATGGGGACGGAATGAGTTGCCATCGGCGGGAGATCCTCCAGCCATATCTGCTTGGTGTCTTCTTGTGAGATCATTTCTGCTTACTCTTGTCGTCGTCGATCTTGGCACAGGAGGCCTTCACCGAGTTTCCCAACGAGCACTTCCCCAACTTTGACAACTATGCCGCCCAGTTTGCTCCGCAACCACCTGTCTTCCCCGGCCCTCCGACGCCACCCAACCAGCAGTTGTCGGCCTCTGTCCGAGCCGCTCAGCCACAGCCTGTCCGCCCCGCGCAGCCACCACCTGCTGCATCCGCTGCTGTTGCACCGATTGCCGATGCATCCTCCATGTCCCTGGACCCGCGCCGCTCCGTCGAGATCCTGCCCTTGACAAAGAGCGAGTCTTTGATAGAGGACTTCGCCGCATCCCAGGCACAGCAGCAAGAACAAAGTCGGAGAGGTGGTTCCAACTCGGAGGATGAGGAGTTGACTCCTGCCCAGTCCCGCCGCAAGGCCCAGAACCGGGCTGCGTATGCATGAATCCCCTTCCCCCATTATGTTTGGTATCCCTCCCCGCTGACTCTTTGTGCTTTGTGTTCCTACAGACAGCGTGCTTTCCGCGAGCGAAAAGAACGTCATGTCAAGGATCTCGAAGCTAAACTCGCTACCCTGGAGGCAGCTCAGCAGAAAACCGCTTCCGAAAATGAGCAGCTGAAGCATGATTTGCAGAAGGTCAGCACCGAGAATGAAATCCTGCGAGCTACCTCGTCGCTCCAGGCTGCTGCTATTACGGCCGGGGCCTCACCCGGGAGCGACCACGGCGTACCCCGCGGCGCTCCGATGACAACTGGCCCGATGACCTACAACCCTACTGATTTCTACACCGACCTGTTGGCCAACCACGACAACAAGACGCCGAGCCATCGCATCGCTACGTCGGCCGCTGGCGAGCGTCTGCTGGCTGCCGGCGCCACCTGGGATCTGATCATCAGCCACGACCATTTCAAGCGGGGACTCGTCGACGTGGCTGATATCAGCAATCGCCTTAAGCATCAAGCCAAATGCGACGGTCAAGGCCCCGTCTTTGAGGAGCGTGCTATACTCGCTGCCATTGAGCAGAGCGTTGGGAGTGGGAGCGACTCGCTCCTGTGAAGAAGTCGTGTTTGGTAAGCGAATTGGAGAAATGGCGTTTGGCGGAATGGTAAATCAACAAGGTCATCGGGCGTGATTCTTTCTACTTCCAACTCTCTCTGTTTTGGGTTGTGTTCATTTTTTTATCCTCATATTTCTATTCTGAGAGTATGGTTGGAAGCCTGCGCAGTGGCAACAAGCACACGTTCAAGTTCAACAAGCAGCTATCCAACTATGCCATGCATTTCACAAGACGTTTGTTAGGGAATGGGGATTGCCTTGTTTGGAGACATGGGGGACAAAGTAACGCGGGTCAAGAACTTTTGTATCAATTGAATTTGCACTTTAGGTCTGCATGGGAAGGAGCAATAGCAAAATGAAAACATGCTTATATTTTATATCGACTCTTTGCACGTTCGCCATCCATTCAAACTAGCTGCATGCAGTCCCGGAAGCTGATGTCGAGGCCGCACATCTGATCGTCACATGTGTCAGAGCCGTTCGCTTCGCACAACGCCAGACGCCTCCCTTGAGACAGAAAACCTTGGAACAAAACGCCACGGACCTCTACTCGTCGTGTGTGTGTATTAAACATGTATGCAATGGGCCGCGAGGCTCCTGTCTCCGCAATGCCAAAAAGATAAAGGAAGCTTGCACCGCAACAAGGAAAAGAAGCAAACCAGTCATTAAAAAAGCAATAATCAAAAAGAGGAGAGCAGGGCTGAAAAGGAGTATCGGGAGTATCGGGAGTGTCAGGAGGGGAGAGGGGGGGAGGGAAGCAAGGCTATGGTCATGTCCAAGGGTAACTTCGATGGACTATTATGATTTCTCCGTAGTCGCATGTCCGTTGCTGGCGCTTCCGTTGCTGGCGCTTCCATTGGTGGCGTTTCCGTTGGTTGCGTGGCCATTGGTTGCATTGCCATTGGTTGCATTGCCATTGCTGGCACTTCCGTTGGCGTGGCCATTCGCCTGCTTCTCCGGCTTGGCCTCTTCGACGTACGGGTGCTTGATCGTGAGACACCAGATATCGAGGTAGTCGCAGATGGTCACAATGACATCCACCACGAAGGACCCATATACCCCCACAGCAGTGCCAAGCATGCAGAACATGAATGCCACTTGGTAAACGTCATCGCCGAGGGCGCTGGGCCAGCCCAAGAAGAAGCCGGCGGGTGGCGTGCTATCACTAAAGATCAGCCGGGTCACTGTTGGCTCCTGCTTCTGGAGCCACGGGCCAAGCGAGTCCACAACACCCCACGCGAGCGGCAGAATGAGCACATTGTAGTAGGGGAACGGCAGGTGCGACACATGGGCCGTGATCATTTGGCCGACCGAGTAGGCATTGATCATGCCGACAAAGAACACAAACGGCACCAGGTGGGCGTGCAGAATCGTGGGCTGGAGCAGCAGGTAGGCCACGACCAGGGTCCAGGTGACAGCAAAGGGCACAAGGCCGAGGAGCGGGTGGGCACCACGGGGAGCCGGGGCGGCGCCTGAAGCGCTCGCGGCTTTGGCCTCCTTGTTCTCGCGGCGCCATACCCGCAACACCGTCCGCGCAGACTCGACCGTATTGTACACCATAACCACCGTACCCTGCACCATATACCATTCGGTAAAGGAGAGGTTGCGGGCCAATGGCGGGATGGCATCGAGGATCTTGGATGGCACACCGACAGCCGCGAGCATCGGCTGCTGCCAGAAGGATGCGCCGCCCATAAAGCCAGTTAGGGCATACACGCAGATGATGATCAGAACGCCCTCGACGGGTCCATTGACGACGCCGAGCGTCAGCGTGTGGGTGTGGTATTCTTCCCACGTCTGGACGTAAAAGGTCAGGAGCGCTGGCGGGGTCGTTGTTAGCTCCTCCACACAGTCAGGCTCATCCCGAGAAGCATCTTACATGCAAAAAGCGTCGCCACCGTGCGCCAGCCCTGTCCCATGTTCTGCGAGCCGGCAAAGAGGAGCACTTCGAGGGACGTGTTCATAGCATCGACGCCGTGGTCAAACAGCTCGCCGAGGGGGCTGCTCTGGTGAGTTCTCCGCCTGAAGGCCGTTAGCGTATTGGTCCATCCGACCATCCGACGAGCCGGCACCCCAACTGCCCGACTGCAGAAGCACTCACGCTTGCGCTCCGTCCACGGCATCAAAGGTCTGGTATAGGAAGAGGCCGACTGCCCAGCTGTAGTACACCCACGACGGGCAGTTCTGGTCGAGCGTCGGGTTGTACCACAGCAGCGTGAGCAGGTTGATGACGACGAACATGAACCCGGAGAGCGTGATGAGGTTGGGCGCCATGCCCATGGGGAAGCATTTGATCACCACGTTGTTGTAGAACGGCTTGAGGATGAACTTGGACGTCAAGCTGCGGTCGACGCCGGAGTACTTGTAGAGCTTGAGGCCCGCGAGGGCCTCTTGTCGCAGGTAGACCATGCTGTGCGTCTAGACGGAACCGGTAGTATGCTCGGAGATGGAAATACGTCACGGAGGGAGACGGCGGTGGTTTCTGGATGCCGCACACAACAGAGGCGAGAAATTGGAAAACAATGCAGAACGATATCGGGAACAATGCCGGCAATTCACAAAAAAATAAGGAAATGGCAAAATGGAGCCGGCGTAGGAGATATGGGCTCCAGCTGTCCGATAGCATGCAGGACGAAAAAAGACAACATGACAAAGAGATGCATCGTCCCTTCTGCTAGGGTAGCCGATTCGCGTGGGTCGCGCGTTTTTTTACAAAAAATTTTAATCACAGTCTCGCCTCGGCGCTCTTTCGTGTTCCGTTTGCACAAGTCACAGGCCCGTACGTCATTGAAGACCCACTTTATGTGCCCAAGTGCAGTGAAGCCCTACAGTCGACGAAACCGAGCGGGCGAAGATTTTCCTGACTTTCCTGACGTTGAGCTGATTCTGCAGACCGCCGAAAGCCAGACCGCTGCAAATGATGAGCTGTCACTGTGTGGACCATTCACGGTCCAGACAGGTGTGTTGTGCCGTGGTCCCATCAGAGGATGATGCACGCAATAGCCGACGAAAACCCATGGTCGATCGCCGTTCGAATGGCAACTACATGCCGATTGCGGCGTGCGAGCTGGAAAAAGAACTTGTTAACTGAAACTGAAGTATTTCGGGATGCTAAAGAAGAGTCCTGCCACCAGCCCACCGGCGGTCTTTCCCTGCCGTGTTGCTGGTGCTGGACCGGCATCATCCAGGCGTCCCAGTTCGTGTCCCATGTCCCACCGTTCATCCCAAACGTCCCGTCCGGCAATGCGACTGCTCGCATGTGGTTTGGCTGCATTTGGTTGTATTTTTTGGCTTTCTTTTGGCACAAAAAAAAAGTGTGAAATAAGGTAAATGGTCACCCGTAGAGACGCCGCATACCCTTTTTTGCCTCCGTCCAGCTTTCCTCCCCCCCCCTCCCTTTCCCACGCAACCGCAACCGCGGCAGCTACTACAACCGGATCGCCATCAATTCGTCAAACCACTGCCGGCCCCTCCTTAACGGGACTTGGCGGCAACCTTGACTGGCGCGCCCCGGGCACCCTGCTTGCTCTGGATGCGCTGGGTCTGGCCCTTCGCCGCGTTGGCTGCACTCTTGGCCTTCTCGGCCTTCTTGGCCTTCTCAGCCGCCGCCTTCTTCGACTTGATGTCCTGCAGGTTCGCCGCCCGCGCCGCCGCCCGAGCCTCCGGGCGCATCGACCGCCGCTCCTTGATCACATCCAGGGAGGCACCGACAATCGCACGCTGCGACTTGACCGTCCGGCGCGTGCGCTTCTTGGCGACTTCCTGTATGGGGGGTTAGTGACTGTCTCTCTGGGTCTCTGCTGTCTGTGCCCCTCTCTCATCCCTCCGGTCCGTACCTCAGAGATGCCCTTGCGGTGTTGCCGGCGGAAGAGGACCGTCCACGCAATGCGGCGGGGGTTCTTGCGCTGCAGGAAAAGGGACTCGGTCTTGCCATTCTGGAAACGGAAGATCTTGCTGTCGCCACGGACGAACAGCTTACCCTGCAGAGGAAATCCGGTTAGTAAGGTGTGTTCCCCTTGTCTTCATCCTTCTTTCTCTTCAAAGGAGAAAGAAGCAGCAACGACTGGAGCGGCTGCCGAAATTCAACCAGGCCCATTTGTAGTTCGTCTTCTGCTTGTTATCCCTCTCATGTCGTCGTCCACGGGCCGCGGCGGCCCTCTCTTGCTGACGCTCTCCAACCACTCCGGGCAGTCGCCGCAGACTCCGCCATCAAAACGTACCTTGCCGGGGTAGATCTTCTGGCCCGAAAACGTGTCGTCGTAAATACGCATTTTGACGGTCGGGTGGTCGGGTTGTTGTGTGGTTGTGGGTGGTGATGTCGAGTGGGCGGGTTGAAGGGGAAAATTCGTTCCAGGCACAAAATTGATAGGTTTGTAAATTCGACAAAATTGTGTGCGTTATTCCTGCCCCACTGAGAATTATGTGATTGGCCATTACATGGGGACTGGGACCTAGAATGCCTCAGGCGTTAACTTCTTTGTTTGGTCATGTGACAGCGACCATCTCCTTCTGATCACGTGTCTCAGTCAGACCGGCCACAACCTTTGCGTTGATTCAAAGCAAGCAGCTCAGTCAGGGGCAGTCATGGTGCTAGAATATGAACCCTAGGGAATCTGGGAGAGGGCTTTGGATAATTACCGGGTTGTTTTGCGCATATCCACAATGAGCAAGGCCGATGCCATCGCGTCTGCGGTCCTCGACGAGTTTGACAAACTCCCAGCGAACCGGAAGCCAGCCGTCCGTACAAATGGAGTTCGTGAATGGGTACCCTTGAGTGGAATTGTAGCTGAATGTATGTATAACATCTCGAAATAATGCAGGGCTGGGGAACGGGATAGGTGCATGCTGATGTTGGATCTTGAAATCTAGTGAGTGATGGGCATCTCAAGTGCTTAGCCCTAGGGTACGTCGAGGCTTGTCCCAAGATGCAGTCGCTCTTTCGCAGAGTATTAACTTGATCTCAGCACAGGAATGAAATGTCTTCCCGCTTCAAGGTTGTCATTGTCCAATGGTGTTGGCATTCATGACTGGCACGCAGAGGTCCTTGCTCTGAGAGCCTTTAACCTGTTTGTTTTGCAAGAGTGCAGCAATGTGCTGCATAGGCAGCCGTCGGCATACATTTCAATACGTCAGGGAGAGATAGCCGAAGACTTCGTCGAAAATTTTCCTGGCCCATGCATCTGGGCTGGACAGCCGTTTTCCTGGAGCGACGACGTCACTCTCCACATGTACTGCTCAGAAGCTCCCTGTAAGTTCTTCCCTCTAGTCGCTGTATTGAGAAATGGAAATGGAATACAGAGCATTGACACGTTCCCATCATGCAGGTGGTGATGCTAGCATGGAGCTGACAATGGCTGCTCAAGAGGATGCGTCACCGTGGGCCATGCCGACAGCTTCTGAAGCAGACGGAACAGCTGGTTTGGCATCGCCCCAGCAGCCACTAGCTGGCAGGGGCTACTTTTCGCAGCTGGGAGCGGTCCGCCGCAAACCTGGCCGGGGCGATGCGCCGCCGACGCTGTCCAAGTCGTGCTCAGACAAGCTGGCACTTCGCCAATGCACGTCGCTGTTGTGTGGTCTGACATCGCTGCTTGTTCTACCCTGTCCTAGTCTGTATCTCCGCTCGGTCATCCTGCCCGAAAAGCAATTTTCCGAGAGCGGCTGTCGGAGGTGCTTTTCGACGGAGCTAGGGAGCGGCCGTATGCATCCTGTCCAGGGCAGGGCTTGGGCAGGCGGCTATGCATTCGTGCCCTTTACCGTACAAACTACTAGTCTCGAGTTTGCCTTCTCTAAGCGGAGCATGAGCGATTCTGGACCCCCCGCCACTGCACCCTCCTCGTCGAGTAACCTAGCCGCCGTATGGACCTGCCATGGCGCTGATGAATGCCTTGTTGGTGGAGTTCTTCGTGGCCGAAAGGCCTTTGATCCAAGGGGTGCGAGTGCAGTGTCACGGCGGCGAATGTGGAAGCTTGCCCACGACGTGGTCAGCGGCATCCTGGCCCGAGAGCACGAGTGGCAGCAGCAGACACAGCAACAACAGCTCCTTTCGCTTGACAAACTTCTCCGAGATGAGACCTATGCTGCTGTCAAAACAAGCAGCTTCCTTACGGCGCGAGAAAGCGTGAAGCGCGAGGCCAAGACCGCTGCCCTTCAAGGGTGGGTGCGCAACGAAGGAGATGATGGCTGGAGCTTGTCCAAGTTGGAATAGGGCTACAGAGATGCATATACATAGCAGAAATTACCAAACGACACACTGCAGCCTCTCTCATCACAGCCACAATGCCATTATATGACGCCCTGCACAGCACATGAGAGACAATACACTGGTAGTAGTAGATATGTTCACGTTGACTCCTACCGCCTTTGCCCATCCCATTCGACCTTGCCCTAAATGAAGCAAACCGGAGTAAAACAATAATGACCTCCCGGAGCGCTTCTAATTCTTTTTTTCATGTAGCCTTTTCTTCTTTTTTTTCTGTTGTTGGCACAAGAAGCCAAGGTATGAGTGGTACCAAACTGACGGTGACGGTGTTTGTGACAGTTAATCGGGAATAAACACAAAGAATCAGAGAAGAGGATGGAGGTAGAAAAGGATTGGTATGAAGGGATCCCAACGTTGACACAAAGACAATCAAGGCGTAAATGAAACAATGTCCTTTCTGACGCTTTTGTTTTTATTCTTTTTTCTGTCATACTCTCGTCACCCGTCTTACTCGACCTTGTCCTCGAAGGTGCGGTCGACAAGGTCTGGGATGGCATCGTCATCCTCAGCCTCGGGGGCGGCGTCGCCGTCCTTATCAGCGTCCTCGCCGGCTTTTTGCATGTTCTGGTAGCTCTCGGCCAGCTTGCGCAGGGACGCAAGAGAGTCGGGACCAAGCTGGTTCAGGATGCCGGGAACCAGCTCCGTAAGCTCCTTGTCCTCGCCGTTCCCGTAGATGGCGAAAGTGTTGGAGGGAACCGAAGCATGAACTGAACAGACAACGGTTAGTTGGAGATCCCTTCTGCTGGCAACGGACCAGGGACTCACCCTTGGGCGCAGCGAAGTGGATGACATTGCCGTCACTCTTGAACATGTTGACCTCCTCGATCTGGTTGATGGGCTGCACGTTCAGCTTCTTGAGGCTCTGCTGGAGCTTCTTGTCGTCGGCGGCCGACCGCGCCGGCGCGCGCTTGACCTTTCTCCGGGGCGTGCCCTTGCCACTGTAGCGTGTTAGCTGCGTATTCATGGACGAGGCACATAGCTATTGGCGAATCGAGATGCGCCCCTGCAGCACGGCTATGACCGTGGCATAGAATCATGAACATACCCTGCAAATCGTTAGCATAAAAGACCGAGGACCAAAGACCAGCTTTGCGCAAAAGGCATGCGATATGAGCGCCTAACATACCAATTCGGGACACAGCACCGAGCTTCTTCAGACGCTCTTGGATATCAGCCATGATTGTGGTTTCGGGAAGCGGTTGCGTGGGTCAAGACTGAGCCACGATGGATAGTTGTTAGGATCTGTGGCCGGCAATGTTGTCAGTAGGTTGAGACAACAATGATAGATCTAGGATCGTTTGGATGGAAGCGAAAAGCTGTATCGAAGAGAACAACGAGCAGGAGAATTTGCATGGCAGCAGCACCGCGACGACCAGGACAACACATGATATAGGCAGGTATGGGGGGGAGGGGAGGGCGAGACGGGGACCGAGGCAGAAGCAGACAGACGAGGAGGTCGGTGAGGGGGATGCTGGGTATTTTGGGTAAGGGAAGCACGCAGAAAGCAAAGCAAAGGTCTCTCGTGCATACCAGAGCAATGAAAATCGACACGCGACAAAGGGCCGTCAGACGATTGACGATCGACTCGGCTGGTGGAACGGGGGCGGAGGAGGTGGAAGATGGAAGGCGGATGCCGGAAGGGGGAGAAGAAAATCGGAGGGTAGTGGAGGATTTGCGTGCTGGTTATTCCGGTACTGCAAACTTGTGCGTGCGGAGGCAGGAGCAGATCGCTTTTTTTTTTTTGCTCTCTCCTTCCCGCACACACAATTTTCAGCCCCACCAGCTCACAGAAGGAGCCTTAGCCCCTCCAGTTACATAAGCAGACAAATGTGGCGCGACTCAGGTCCCATGCTGTCAAAATTTCTTAATGCGTCCCCAGATGTATCTTGCATATATTTGGTGGGGCTGAGTGACTTTGACTCAACCTCGACTCCCACCACCCGATCTCTGATCCGCCCTTTCCTGGCACCGTTCACCATGTCCTCCGACTCGACTTGCCCGGTACTGGCCAAGGTGCCCCAAAGCTCTTCGGGCTTCTCGCTGGAGCTGCCTCAGAGCCGGCGTCGGCCTGAGCAGGGCCACGAAATCCGGCCGGCCAGCCACTATGGCATCGACGAGGTGGTCGAGGACGGTGCCGACGACATGTCCGCGAAGTCGCCAACCGCCGAGACGGCTGCTTCGCCCGGAAAGCCGCAGGCTGTGCGGCGCTTCAGCGGGGTGCCTGACCCCCGCCTGCCGCCCACCGTTGTCGAGAGCGGCATCGCCCACGACCTGATTCACGTCAATTGCACTCCAATACCCGGAGTGGCCGCCTCTGGGGACCGTCTCGTCGCGACGCTCTTCTACAGATACCATGGCCCCCATCACCGCGCCTCGACAGCAACATTGCCCGCCAGCAACGCGTCAGTCAAGGGCCTAGCCTTCCCTGCTGGGCTGAAAGCAACCGGCGGGGGCGCAGGCGCAAAGGAGGAGGCTGTTGTGGACGGGTCCGAGGAGGGCGAATTCCCGTCGAATCTGGCACCCACCGCGGCCGCAAACGACTTTCCTATGGAGCCGCCCGAGGACCCGGAGCCGCCACGTGACGGTCTGTACGGCGCCTATGTGAGCCCGATATGTATCGCTGCCTTCTTGCACCTTATGTCGACATTCCCGCATCAGTCTGCGGCGGACGCGGACAGCGACGGCAGCGGCACCAGTACGTCCGAGAACGCGAGCCCGCGAGCGCCGTACTCGAGCGGCTACGGATTTGACCTCAAGGCCAGCCACCGGCATCTGGACAGCGCCACCCAGCCACGCGTGGTCGAGCTCATTTTGAGTCCGGCACCCGCGCTGGACCTTGCCGACCTGCGCCGGCACGAGCAGCTGTACCGCTTCGAGCGCGAGTGGAACGTCGAGGTGGTCTTGCAGCGCGACTCGCTGTGGCGTCGCCATCCCCGCCTCGTGGTCTTCGACATGGACAGCACGCTGATCACCCAGGAGGTCATCGACATGCTGGCGGAGGCTGTCACGCCCGACGTGGCTGCCCGTGTCGCCGAGATCACCCACCGTGCCATGGCTGGCGAGCTGCAGTTTGAGGACGCCTTCCGCGAGCGGGTGCGCCTGCTGACTGGCCTGCCGGCCACGCTCTTTGATACCTTGCGACCGCGCCTCAATGTGACAGAGGGCGTGCCTGCGCTGGTGCGGGCGCTGCGGCGGCTCGGCGTCAAGACTGCTGTTCTCAGCGGCGGCTTCCAGCCGCTGACGGGGTGGCTGGCCGCGCACCTGGGCATCAATCACGCCCATGCCAACCATGTCGTCATCGACGACGACAACAAGCTGACGGGTGTGGTGACGGGTGCGATTGTCGGCCGTGAGCGGAAGTGCGCGCTGCTAAAGGAGATAGCAGCGCAGGAAGGTGTCGATCTGCGTCAGGTGGTGGCCGTTGGCGACGGTGCCAACGACCTGCTGATGCTCGAGACAGCAGGGCTCGGCGTGGCCTGGCACGCTAAGCCTGTTGTTCAACTGGAGGCTGACGCCCGCCTCAACGGGACAACCCTCCTCGACCTCCTCTATCTCTTTGGCTTTACCAGCACGGAGATTGCGGAGCTGGCAGCCGAGGAGGCCATCCCTCTCCCAAAATAAATAATGACAGCGAAAGCAGGCGCAAAAAAAAAGTGTGTTTAGACATAGCGGAAATGCATGTCTTTTTTTTTTTAATATGCAAATCAAACCGTCGTAACCAATGGCAACCCAACGCCTAAGTTGACACGATTGTTCCATTTTTTTTTTCTCTTTCTCTTTTCCAAATCCCGTCATGTTCGTGTCGTTTGTGTAGCAACAGAGAAAGACATAGAGGGGGAGAGAGGGGGGTCACGATGCACGCGGCGTCCTTGACCACTGCCGTAACGGTCATACATAAAAGTACAGATGCTGGAGAGTGCAAAAGAAATCAAAGAGCGGAGGAGTGAGGAAAGGTTCTAGAAAAGAACAGGCCAGCCGAGGTGGCTAGCGCTTTGGGCTTGCATCGGTGGCCGACAGAGGCGCCAGGCCAGCCTCCTTGCGCATGGTTTCGCGTCGAGAGGCGGCCTCCTCGACCTGACGCCGGGTTTCCCGCAGCGAGGCTTCCTTGGCCGCGCGGGCCTCCTCCTCCTGAACGGTCCAGACTAGGTTGTTAGAAGGAGACGCAGACGGCATACGCGAGGAGGACAACAGGGGGGAACCTACTCGGTTTGTTAATTCGGGCTTGCCGCTTGAGGTTGGCAACCCAGTCGTTGATCTCCTGCTGGCGCTCTTCTCGACGCTCCAGACTGCGCTTCTGCAGTTCTGGATTGTACTTCTTGAAGAGCTCCTCATCCGTCGGCATGACGTACATGGTCAGCATGGGGCCTCCCACGCACATGGCCGCGCCACTGGACATCTGTTAGCCTGTGAGGCATCCCGTGGCAGGGGTGCCGGCAGAGAGGGCAGAGACGCACCCAACAATCATCTTGGTCCAAAGCCACCAATTGACCGAACTCTTGGGCGGCATTGTGAGCCCGAGAGAGCGCACACGCTCCTGTTTGGGGCTGAGCAAAACCGGCTGAACCGTGTGGAAGCCACACCGAGTGCGACTTGGCGGTGGTCAGTGAGGCGGTGGTTTATGCTTTGGCGGAAAAAATGCCCATACCAAAATGATGAGAATGCGATATGAAATTAATCTACGCGCCGCGATTGGCCAGCTCCTTGCGGCGGTGCAGCGAAATCCGCCGGGCTTCTGATATGTGAATAGCCGCGAAGTCTGCATACATGAATATGCAATATTCCGGTATGCGGCGGCAGACGGCGGGCCAGCGCAATTCCCCGTTGTTATGCAAACGTCGTATTGGGTCAACACTCGAAACAAGGAAGAACAGTGGAATCGTGCGTTACCCCTGGATGACAGCGGATCGCCCAGACAACGTATCCGTATCTTACAACTTGTACAGCTGGCCGGCCTCGCCTATTTGGTGCAATCTACCCGATCCAGGTTTTTGATTGCGACAATAGAGTTATATGAGAAGGAGCCAAGTCGTCGTACTGCCTGCCCGAGCGAGACGCTGACGCGACGTCGCAAAAGACGGGCAAACAATACACGCTGCGCAAGGTTGCGGCCGTTTCGTCTGGTCTCGACGTTTGGTCGCCACACCAAAAATGGCGTCGTCAGCAGACCTGGGGAATTTGTGCGAACGCACCATGAGCAATCAGCAGCCCTTCCAAGAGCGGCGCGTGGGGCGTTCCGCGGCGTCCGTATACGAAGTCTGCGAGTCGGGTGGACCGGCTGTTTTGTTTGGTAGGGCAAAAAACGCTCGTCGTATTTGTATTATAGCGTATAATATAACTATATATAAATCATGCAGTGGGAAAAAAAAAAAAACCGGACAGAGTGGCAATGGCCCCCTTTTGCCGCCTAGCCAATGACAGGTTGGCGCTCTGCTGGTGCAGCGTGCATCTGGAGCGCCGCGGAGACAGATGGTTGCATTGTTTTCGGTCTGTCTGCTCCCAGGACGTCTTCTCGAGTGCGTGGGCGTTTCCTTGTTGCGCGTGTTCGAGGAGACGAGTCGATAATCAGCCCGTGGGAGCTGAGATAGGGTCTACGAGTATTATCGCTCCTGCCACGAGTCGTCGCGACCTCCTGGCGACCCTGGCGACCCTGGTGACCCACAGAGCTACTGCACGCTGCAGGTGGATCCCCGTATGATTTAGGGGATTTGGCCAGAACTGGCGGCGGCCCAACGGCGGTGATCGCACTTGCCGTGCCCCCTAGAATGACTCCCGCACTACTCCGTAGGTGCAGGCGCTCAGTGCAGGTTCTTCAACACGTCTGCCTGTCGTCTGCTGTCACGTTGCCACCTCACTCGCTCCTGCTATTATTTTTCTCTCCGCATGCATCTTTCTTAATTCTGCGCTTTGGTGCATGGTTTTCACATAATCCTCATTCTGATTTCTCGTCTCTCGTTTACTCTTCTTTGTCTTTTCCTTGGATCCTTCACTTCTCGACATTCTTCACGCGTTTTTTCATCGACTCACACCCGTGGGCTACAACCTCAATTTTCGACGTGACTTTCTGTGTTTTCTTTCTTTCTTTTTTTCCTTTCCCGTTTCACGGCTTCGCCTGTTTCCCGTCTCCAAGCACACGGGAACACACCCTCTCTCCGAACCTGCCGGCTTTTGCCTGCCATCAGCCTTCAGTTCGCCAGCCCGTTCATCCGCCACGATGTATACACAGCAGGTATTCCGGCTACTCCTCGTGGCGTTGTCCTTGTCGGCGACAGCCCAGGCCATGAATATCGAAGCCAAGCTGGGGCCTCGCGTTGCCAACGGCATGGCGATCCACGTCCGACAGTCGGGCGAGAGTGCGGTGGCGTCCAACGATGCTAATTCGCCCACGACCACGACGACGGACAACGCCGACACGACCACGACCAGCACATCTCAGTCCGTCCAGTCGACGACGACGTCTGAGCCCACAACGACGACGACGCCCACAACGACGTCCCAGACGCCCACGACTACGTCGACGACGACGCCTGCGCCGCAGTCGACGACATCAACAGCACCGACGACAACGGCGCAGACGACGACGCCGACGACAACGGCGGTGGGCGACACGACGACGCCGACATCGACGACGGCGGTGGCCACGTCGACGACGGCAGCGGGCGATACGACGGCCAACGCGGATACGACGGCCACGACGCTTGAGCCTTCTACGACGACCTATGTCACGACCATTACGCAGTCGGACGGCTCCACCATCGCGGTGACGACCGAGTCGACAACGACGCCGACGGCCACTCTGACGTCGTCGTCGAGCAACGGCAAGTCGTCGGGCATGTCGAGCCAGACCCGCAACACCATCATTGGCGTGGTGGTCGGCGTCGGCGGTGCCATTATTCTCGGCGTCATCGCCCTGGTGGCGTGGAGAATCTGGGGCCGCAAGAAGCCGACGGAGGACGCCGACGACCTGATGGACTACGGCGCGTACAACAACAACATCAACACCCAGATGGAGAAGAACGAGCCTGGTGCGCCGAACGCGCCGGCCCGCTCGCCCTTCCAGAGCACGCTGGAGACGTACCACGCCCCGACGCAGGTCAACACGGCATCCAACTTCTAGCCGGGTCCGTGGCGACTCGCACCAATTCCATTATCAATTTGTATCTACTCTTTGCTTTTGTCTCCCTCTCACGTGCATCGATCTCTCCATGTCTCTCGTTCTCTTGGATACCAGCGTCTCGGCTGCGGGCACGCGTCCCGTGCTGCAGCGTGACTGGTGCCCCTGGGGCTCTGGGGCTCCAGGCTTTCCTACCTCTTTAATTCTGGCTTGCTTTTCATCTGCACGCCGCCTGCGTGGCGGCCGTGCTTGGAGTTCATGGGGGACACACACGGCTACTACTTTTGTCCAGCATTGTGTTTCGAGTCGAAAAGGACCAGTTCTGTTGTCTTGTCTTTTTGTTCTTCTGTTTCCCCATTCACTAGCTTAGACGTCGGCTAATAGCGACACCGGTACTGCTCCAAGGATCCGGGCGGTTTATCTGTGCATCTATGTCTTTTGCATCTACGTATCCCTATATCCTATTACCTAGTACGATACTAACTATGGCTTTTCTTCTTTTGGTCCTAAATGCGACACGCGCTAAGTGCGAAATGCGGGCCGCGGCCGGTGGCTGCCGTTTCTGACGTCAAGTGTGTTCTGCCTCCTGCGCATCGCCCACGCGCGTCTCATAACCGTTTCAGACGGCCCCTCCCACCGACGCCGTCGACACCACTCACCGACAGGTGGGAAAGGGTCATGGCGTGCCAGCTGCCCCTGGTGGTGTGTCAATGGTTCTTGTTCTTGTTCTTGTTCTATGCGTGAGCCTTGTAACATACGTCCTGGCGACGAGCCTCCACAACAATCGCTTTTCTCTCTGTTCCTGCGATAATCTCCAACTGGTGATTTCCGGCATTCTTCTCTTGCCTGCGTGCACCTTTTTGTGTCTCCCCCCCCTGTCAAAGACCTGCTGTGGCTGCTTGTCTCCTCGCCTCCTCGCCTCCTCGTGCCCCCCCCCCCTCTTTGCCAAGATGCCGTCGTCCTCGTCGTCTTCGTCGTCCTTGTCGCTTCTCGGCTGGGCGACTGCCGCCCTGGCAGCTTTCGGTCCCGTGGTCGTCCACGCCTCCTCCCTGCCCGGTGGCGACACGGGGCTCCTCGGCCGCCAGCAGCAGCACCGCCCACGATTCTCCCCCAATGAGGATGCCGCCGCGGCTGTCGGCCTGGCGGCGGCCGGGCTGATGCCGCGCGCGGTCACGAACCTGCAGACCTTCTCGGGCGCCTTGGCGGGCGTGTCTGCAGACGAGGTACGCGAGAGAGAGAGAGAGAGAGAGAGAGAGGAGAGACCGAGTGTTTGCTGTCCACGGCTGACACTGTATTTACCTCTAGATCAACCAGTCGAACGACGTCACGCGGCAGTACGATGTGAGCGGCGACACATTTGTGCGTATGACCCGGGCAGCTTAAAGAAAGGAGAGGGAAAAAAAAATTGACTAACCTGGCCGGCGGACAGGCTGACTACACGGCCGCCGTGGACCGCTCCTGCGACAACCAGCACAACAGCTGCGCCGACGCGGCCAACAGCGCGACATCGAGCAGCGTGAACGTGTCCGACTGCGACACGCAAAACTGTGAGCGGGTTTCCCCCCCCTCCCCCTCTCCCCCTTCTACAACCGAGCGGCGAAGCTGACTCCCCCGGGCAAACAGCCGAGTGCAAGGCGGCCGCGTCGTCAGCCACGCAGACGGCATTCATAGCGCTGTCCACCACCGACGCCAACTTTGAATATTTCTGCGAGGTGTGATAATCTTTATTGTGTGTATGTGCGCTTGCTTGCGCTTGCTTGGCTGGGAAACAAATAATGGTGGACAACGGCTTCGGTTGCCTGGGTTTGGGACATCTGTTTTTGCTCGGGAGTTAATTTGGTCACCTGGGCAATGCTCTCTGGGAGAATGGGAGAAGTTTTTTTTTCTTCTTTTAGCATTTTCCAAGAGTGGTTCCGTAACCGTTGATTGTATTAGAAATATATGTATTGAGTCCCTCCTTAGCACTCTTGCCACGGCCGACAGGCCAGCGACTGACCCTGTATGTTGACAGAAAAAGGAAAAAACGAAACAAACGTGAGAATGATAAAAACGAGTGACTGCGCGTCATCTGTCATGGGCAACTTGTTCTCCTGCCCCCCTTCTCCTCCGACTCCCCGCCCTGGCTATGCACACTGGGTGTATCCGTGATCAGAAACAGAAAACAGAGAGCAAATCAAAGAGTGAAGAAGTGTGGAATGTGAAGCAAAAATGGAAATGGGAAATGCAGACAAGGCTGAGTGAAGAAGTGAAGCGGAGTTCCGCTGGCAATTTTGTATTATGTACAGTCTGAGGTGAAAGGTGCAGGTTGGGGGTATCAGGGTCTAAAATAGATGGCAGTCTGACAAGATGTAAAATGTAATGATATAATAATGGAACAATGAGAAAGTGCGAGAAAGAAAAACAACAGCGGAGAATGGTAAAAATGGCAGACGACAAAGGAAAATGGTCATGACAATGTGTAGATTCAGTCATCGAAAAACGCCGCGTCGTCAAATTCCTCGGCTTGTGCGTCGGAGTCGTAGGCAGTCGTCCGCATCATCGGAGGCGTCACAGGGTGGCCGCCGCTGGGGCGACGGAGGTCGGGGGGTGGCGTGGTGGTTGCGTCGCGCCCAACCGCCATCGCCATCTTGTTCTCGGACTGAGAAACACGTCGGCCGGCCAGCTGCTCACCCGTGTAGCGTCTGCCTGTGCTGGAGAAGGCTGTCGGCTGCTGCTGCTGCTGCTGGTGGTCATCCTCGTAGTCGTGCTGTCGCGACTGTTGCTGCTGCTGTTGCTGCTGCTGCTGATGGTACTGCCGGGATGGCGGCGTCTGGCGCATGCCCGATGTCGGCGGCGTGAGGAGCCCCGAGAGGAAGGAGCTGTCTCCGCCGCGTGCTCCGCCGTTGGCCTGGGAATGGCCGGACCGGCCAGACCGACCGGAGTGGCCAGACCGGCTGGAGACGGACGAGGACGGCGCACGCGAGGGTGTGGCAGTGGCGCTGGACGAGGACGTGCCGTTCCGGGACAGAGCCGACGACGACGGGGCCGGGGAGGACGACAGCACGCCCGAGAGGCTACTGAAGGTGAGGGACGCGTTCGAGTCGCGACCCTTGCGCCAGTTGCCCCAGGCAGCCGCCAGCGGGCCGACAGCTTGGGCCACGCGTGGGGTGGCGGCATCGCGGATGCTGGCGGCCAGCGAGGGCAGCTTAATGGCGGAGCCGCCGTTGACGGCCCGCTCGCGCTCTTGCTCCTCCATCTGCAGGTTGGCCTCGAGGCGGATGACGGCATCGCGGACCCGCTCCGGGTCGTGGTCGTCGCGGCCGAGCGCCGTGATGATGTCGCGCAGGTCCGAGTGCCGCACCGCCAGCAGCTCGCGCAGCCACATGATCTCGTCGTCGCGCTTGGCAATCTTGACGTCGGCCTCCGGGTCGACCTTGGACAGCGTCTGCTCCAGCTCCTCGATGCGCTGCTCGCGCTGCTGCAGCTGCTCCTGGAGCACCATGATCGACTCGCGCAGTGCCTGCGGCGAGATCTTCTCGGGCAGCCCCAACCCCGGGTGCTTGACCACGGTCGCCGTCCGTGCTGTGGCTGCGGTTGTGGTTGCGGCTGTGGCTGTGGCTGCCGCCGCACGCCCCGCCTCGGCCGGCACGCCCGTCTTGGCCGCCTTGGCAGCCGCCTGGGCAGCCTCGCGGGCAATCTCCAGCTTCTCCTCGAGGTGGGCGATGCGGTCCTGCAGGTGTTCCGTCTTGCTTGCCGAGATGCTCAGCCGCTCCAGCAGGTTCTGCTCCGCCCGCTGCGCGTCTTCGGCCGCGTTGCTGATCTGCCGCTCGTACCGCGCCTGCAGGTCTTCCACCTCGCTGTGGTGCTTGCGTCCGGCCTCCTCGAGGGCGCCGCGCTTCGTCGTCTCCGCCTCCTCCAGCAGCATTTCCAGCCGCGCCTTGGCCATGTCGGCGTCCAGCTTCCCCTGGTCCAGCTGGCTGCGAACGCTGGCCACCTGGTCTTCCAGGTCGCTGCGCACCACGTTGACCGCGTGGTTCGCCTGGTCCAGCTCCGCCTGCAGCGCGTCGCGCGTGCGCTGCACCTCCCGCGCCCCCGAGTCGCGCGCCTCCTGGAACTCGGCCTTGTACCGCAGCGCCTTCTGCTGCAGCTCGTGGTTGTCGTTGCGCAGGTCGCCCAGCAGCGCTTCCAGGCGCTTGCACTCGGACACCGACCGCATCGCCTGCCGCTCGCCGCCCTCCAGCCGCTCCAGCTCGCCCTCCAGCCGCTCGCGCGTCCGCGCCTCGGCCTGCAGCCGTGCGTCCAGCACCTCCTGGCGCGCCAGCAGCGCCTGCTCGCGCTTGATGTGGCGTGCGCTCTCCTCGGCCACCTCGTGCGCCGCCCGCGCCATCTCCTCCTGCATCGTCACAAACTTGCTGCGCCACGCCTCGCGCAGGTGCTCGTTCTCCTCCAGCTGCGTGCTGAGCGTGTCGACAACCCTCTTGAGGTGCTTGAGCTCCGTCGTCGTCTGCACCAGGTCGTTGCCCTGCCGCTGCGACAGGTCGATCGCCCGCTCCGCCTCCGACCGCCAGTGGCGTGCCTCTTGCGACTTGTCGCGGCCCTCCGCCTCCATCGCATTCAGCCGGTTCTGCAGATCGCTGTGCGTCTTGTCTCCGCCCGCCTGCACCGCCTCGAGCTCCGCCAGCCGCATCTTGCTCTGACCGGTGGCCTCGTCCATCGAACGCAGCTTCTCCTCGCGCTCGTCCACGGCCTCGCGTAGCCGCATCTCCTCCTCTGATGCGATCCGCAGCAGCCGCTGCACCTCCGAAAGCCGGTCTTCCGCCGCCCGCCGTGCCTCCACCTCGGCCTCGGCCTTCTCATCCTGATGCTTCAGGCGGTCTTCCAGGTCGGCGACGCGTTGGTCGTACGCACTGCGGTTCATGATCTCCACCTCGATCTTCGTCTCGGCCAGCTCCAGCTTGCGGCGCAGCTCGGCCGCCTTGTCGTCGGCAGCGCGCCGGGACGACAGCACCTCCTCCGTCTTCGTCTGCTCCAGGCGCAAGCGCTCTTCCAACTCAGCAATCCGCGCCTGGAGAGACTCAGTCTTGTCTGCGTCTTTGTCGCCCGCCTCTTCGCCTCGCACCGCCACCGGCTGGGGTGTGGGAGGCATGCGGCGCTCCACGGCATCCTCCACAATGTTGCGAAGGTCTTCGCCGCGGAAGTCCAGCCGCAGCGACTGCCCAAACTGCTCCTTCACATCGTTGAGAGACTTCAGGATGGTCGACAGGGACTCGTCCGAAAGGCTCGCAACGGCGGGGGCCTCTGCAGAGGCTGGCACAGCTTGGGACAGCAGAACATCCTGCTGGTGGGCAGCTAGGGCTTCGAGCACGACAGCACGGATCTGTTCCGTGCGCCGGTCTTTGCGTGGGCTCAGAGACCGCCGCGCGGCCGCCGCAGGAATCTCCTCGTCCTCATCGTCGGCATCGCTTTCTTGTATCTCGCCTGAAGTGCTGCGCCCCTCGCGACGAACAGACGGCGTTCGTCGAGACATGGCAGAGACAGAATACTGGATCCGCTCCAGAGTCTTTTCCAGCGGTCCGAGACGCGCCGCCAGAATGCCGCCCACCACATCGTTGACGTGGCCATCGAAGAAGTTGACGCGCGATTCCAGCTTGAGCTGCTCTTCGTCCGTGAAGTCGCGTTCCCATTCGCTGACAGGTACGCTGCCGCCGCTTCCAAGACGCCGCAGAAGACGGTCATGAGTATCAAAGGACCGCGCCGTGCTAAGAGGTGGATCGATGAACGGATCCTCCAACTCTGTGGTCAGCAGAGGCTTGTGAGCCAAATCCGCAGCATGTCCATGGAATGAGTGAGCAGGGCTGGGCGTCGGTAGCTGCACAGGCGGTTCATTGGTGTCGACGGCATCGGCCAACGGAATGTGTGCCACCGCTGGCAGAGGCTGGTGCCAATGCGACGAGTCGATTGTCTTGTTGACACCCTGGGCAGGATCATTCTCATTGAGATGGCGCATGATGTCGTCGATTTCCTCAAAGGTAGGCTCATGGTCGTCGGCCGCCGTGTCTGGTGAAACAAGGTCCAGATGAGGTACCTCACCAACAACCTCGACGGACTCATGCTCGTCGTGTGCCACGGGCGGCGGCGGCGAAGCAGCGAACCGCGAACTGGAGAGGCCGTGGTCCTTTGGTGGCGGCGGCGGCGGGGTCGGCGACGAGGCGTATCGAGACGCGGCCAGGCCCTTGGGCTTCGCAACCACTGGCGGCGCCGGCAGAGGAGCATTGAACAGTGGTTCTTCAATATCGTGGCGCGCCTCACGCATCTTCTCGGGCGTCTTCTCAGGCACCGCAGGCGGCACCTCGATGCTGTCTTCCTGCTGTTCTTCTTGCTGTTCTTCCTGCTGTTCCTCAGCCGGCGGCAGTTCCGTAGTGGGAAGGATGTCTTCCGAGCCCAGGTGGTCTTCGTCGACACTGTCCGCGTTGGAGCGGAAACTGGCTCCCGGCGTAAAGGGCTTGGCGGTCGCTGACAGCGACTTCTTGTGACGGAAGACGATGTCACCCATGGGCCGGGCGCTGTTGAAATCGGCAATGTCCACATCCGACCTGAATTCGAACGGACTCCAAGGTATGCTGGCCTGGAGAGGGGACACCTCAGACGGACTCGTAGTTGCAGCTGCCTTGGTGTCGGTGGACTCGGACACAATGGTCGAAGACAATGTGGTATCTTCGCCCTCCTCATCGTGATGCTTCTCATGCTCGTGAACCTCAGAAGCCTCGTGAACCTCAGAAGCCTCGGAAACCTCGGAAACTTCGGTGTGCGCGGCCGCCACGGGAGTGGCATCGTTTTCATCGGTGCCGATCTCAGTTGGCACAGCGAACAATACCTCATTGTTGTCGTCGTCCTTGGGCGAAGCCCGTGCTCTCTTGACACGGGAGTCATCTATGATCCGGCCATCCTGGTCAACTGTGAGCTCCTGCTCCTGCTCCTCCTTCTCAGCCTTGGGTTCAGGCTCGGGCGAATGACGACTGATTGGCCGAACAATGGGAACAGCCTTGGATCGCTTCGTACGCTTGACCATCTCGGGAGTGTTGAGCTCAATGTTGCCAAAGATGGAGCTGGTTCTGTTGCCGCCAGCAACGCTCTCGCTGCCTGACTGCAGCGGACTGGTGATCGAGTCGGACACGGAGTGCAAGGGAGTGAAGGACGGCGCATCCGGCCGGAATTTGGGGCCAATAGCTGAGAAGCTGAACTCACTCTGGCCCGGCGAGAAGGTCGGCGCATTGACATTGATCTTTGACGACGTCATCGACGTCGGGAAGCTGAACTGGCTCGAGTGAGTTGAAGCCGGCGCTTCAGGAGCCAGGCTAGCTTGGAAGATGGAAGGCTGGAACGCCTCAGTTGCGCCATTTCCAAAGAGGAATTGGCTATTGGTGCTGGGCTTGAATGTACTGGTGCTGGCTGGGTTGAATTTGAATTCCGGTGCTTCAACATTCAGACGAGACAAAGAAGCCTTGCTGCCATGGCTCGCCTGCCGTGATGCAGTTTGCTTGCCAGGGAATGGGCCGTTGTCGGTCCACGGGTTGCTTGCGGTCGAGAAAGACCGCTGGTGCGGCTGCTGCTGCTTCTGCTGGAGGATCGTGCTGAAATCGAGAGGCTGAATGGGTGTACCCAAGTTGCTCGGATTTGTCTCGATTTCATACGAATCGTCAGCATGAATGCCGTTCTGGCCGTTGGTCTCCAGAAGCACATCTGCTGTCTTGGGGAAAATGGCCGTCTCAACCTGGCCATTCACCTCATCCGGATCGACAAAGTATGCATTGGCCAGAGAGTGACCACGGCTGTGTGGGCGAGGGTGGTGCAGCGGCGGGCCGTTCTCCGCGTCGTCCCGGAAGCGCTGGATGGGGGGAGGATGAGCGAACTGCACAGACAGGTCGCGCGCATGCTGCGGCGGTGCGATCGGCTCGGTGGCTCCATTAGCCTGGATTGCTATGGTAGATTCGCGTTCTTTGTGCGGACTGTAGTCCCGATCATGTTCAAACTGCGAACGGAACTGCTCCTCGAGGTGATACTCCGCATCATCAATCTCCTTTTGCAAGCTCAAGCTTGCATTGTGCTTGATAAACGGTCCTGATATGGAGGCAGCACCAACCGGGCCAGCAGCAGTACCATTGCCCATGATCGCAGCTGCCTCTGGCGTCTTTGACGGACTCTTGTTGAGAGGTTCCTCATCAACTTCCCGCAAGTCTTGAAGACGTGGCGAAGCACGGGCAGGGACCTGCAGGGGCTGGAACTGCATCATGGGGAACTGCAGAGACTGGTGTCGTTGATGCGGGGGAGGCACAGAAAATCCGTCGGCAGAGAATGGCGACGTAGGCGACATGACCGACGACAGCGCAGCCAGAGAAGGAGAGCCACCTCGCGCCAGCCCGTGCTGGAGCAGAAGAGCCTGTGGCGAGAAGCCACCGGGAGGAGTCTGGCGCTGCATTGACATCTGGAAAGCGCCGGCGGGAATGGAGATAGATTGCCGATTGTTCAGCTTAGAGCCCATGGCGTAAGGTATGGGCGACGCAACAGACGGGATGGAGGGACTTTGCATTCCCGATGATCCCGGGACGAATGGTGCTGGGAAGGTAAACGGCGTTCCAGCGTGGTTGCTCGACGCAGATGACGTGGGGATGGGCGGCGAGAACGGTAGTGGCGGGTACATCGTGGCCGAAGACTGCCGGCTGATGGACATGCCTATGCCGGGTGAGACAGATGGAGGGGGCGGCGGTAATGGTGGTTCATCGTCGCCAAACGAGACGCCGAGAGCACGAAGCTTGGCTTCGTTTAGCTCATCAACGTAATTCTGCCAAGCGTTGAGGTCTGGCAGGACGACTGGAAACCTCCGCGAGGCACGTTCCCGTGCAATGTCCTTTTCATTTGGCCATGGAGACCGGCTCATGGACCGGTTTGGAATTTCCATGGCGTCGTCGCTCATCGTGGCTGCGCCGTCGAGGTCAAAGCCGGCCACATCGTAGCCCAGTTCCTGCCATGAGCGAAACATGTTGTCGGTTGCGGTTTGGGTAAGCGGCACGGGTGCCTTTCCCGGCTTGCCGCGGTCGCCGTCGATGGGAAGCAGCACCAGGATGCTCTTGCCCTTCCACGGCAGCTTCTTCTTCATCCGCCGCGGCGTGGAGCGCTCCTTTTTAGGAGACTTGGCCTGCAGCTGCGAAGCAGACCGCTCTGCAGGGGGTTCGATGGTGACATGAGGGATGCTGGCGTCGTTTGGCATGTTGCCAGGCACGTCTCGTTGTGGCGGCGTCGTCGGATGCGGCAAGATAGATTCTGCCATGTGCATGATGGCTGATTTGATCGAAGGGGTCGAGGGCACTCGCCGTGCTGTCCCCACCGGCGCGGCCCCGTTAGCGATTGCTTCGGGGATCACGGCCTTGTCGGACACTGAACCCATGGCGCCGGTATTGTTTCCGTTTCGTGTTTGAGCCAGTCTGTTCAGGCGTTTGATATCAGATTCCTTCAGTGTTTCGACGCTCGAGGGCAGTCGTCTCAGACGGAGCTTCTGCTGAATCTTGCGGTTGCTCGCGTTCTGATCGAGCTGACTACGGCGTGGGCGAGGGCTTTGTGCTGAAAACGGACGAGACGTTCCGATCTGCGGCACAGCTCTCGGGGTGCGAAGTGCGCTCTCGTCTTCTTCGTCGTTCTCGCCAGACAACGAAGGGTCGTCGCCAGAGACAGATCCACTCAGTGAAGAGGTCTCGCTGTCTCTGCCGCTTTCACTGTCGCTCAGCCAGTGGCCGGCCTCAGAGCCTATGTTGCCAGTGGTGTGTTGGCGAATCCAGTCTTCGGTCAGGCCCCGCGCAGGTCGCCGCGCACGGTTTGCGAGGACGGTAGCACTGACCAGATAAGACGGGTTTTCCGAAGGCAAAGGCGATGACAATGACTCCTGACTGTCGGCCCGCGAGTCCTCTTCCTCGTATGCTTCCTGGAATGGAGCCGGACGCAGAAATGGCGTGCGGATTTCGAGAGTGTGAATAGGCGACGAGTCTATGGACGGCTCGCTGCTCAAGCTCGAAAGATGCGAATGCGACGCGTCGGACACCGGGTATGGTGAGCCCCAGCTGGCTGTGACAAACTGATCGTTGCTATTGTCGGGGGCGCGGTCTTCGTCGGGCGACGGCGGCGTCCTCAACAGAGCCAAGACGCGATCGGGAAGCCGAGGAGCAGGGAGCGCAGGCAGGCTTGGGGAAGGCCCAGCGTCTGCGGTGGATGCGGTGGACAGGGCAGGCGATCCCGGACTCGGCGGCGTTTGCGGTCGAGAATTGATCTGGCTGCCAGCCACCTGTGCAGAAGCACGAGGGCGGAGTTTGTGCGACGGACTTGGAGGAGACGTTGTAAGGTACCTGTGAAAATGTGCGACGGCCAGATTAGTGAATGGGCTGGACGTGGCCGAGCGGACCGGTGGCTCGAAGACGGCAAAGCGGCAGAGAAAACAAATAGGCAAAAGGAAAACAAGGAACACACGGCGGACGGCAAGGGTCGGCTTGCGCTTACAACGACGAGAATCAGCAGCAGACGGAACCGTAGTTCGCCTACAACCGAGACTCTGAAAGAAGGAGGTCGGCAGAGAAGACGGAGGCGTGTATCGGAAGGCAAGGGATGTCGACCCCCTGTCTCTCGCTCGCGTCTTGCAGTGGTCTTGCGTCCGGAGGGATGGGAGAGGCAAGAAAGGGGGATAAGATGGCGAGAAGACGAAGGTGGCCGAAAGACAAGACAAAAGGGCCGTCGCGCAGGGCGGAAAGAAAAAAGCAACAACACACAGACGAAAAAAGGACGAAGAAACAAAAGGGGGTTAAAGAGAGGCGCGGATTGGTATGTAGAGGCTGGAAGGAAAGACACTGGAAAAAAAAGGCGGAGCGGCGAGGGGCGTTGTCACAGTAGGATTCGCGCTGCAAAAATTTGGCTGGGGTCCCGACGCGTTTTGGCAGGGCTATTATTGTCGGATATCATTTCTGGCGAACAGCATTAACGGACCAGGGTCGCTATTTACCCAGAAGGAAAGTATACGTCAAGACGGGGTCCGGAAGCGAAATCAAGCAATAAGGTGTATAAAGAAGATCTATAACGGCAATAGAAGGAGCGATAGCCGATGATGCAAGCCTAGCAGCAGGTGGCAGGTGGCAGATGGCAGGCGGGGG
>JACCPH010000003.1:100278-140496 GCA_014183095.1 Harringtonia aguacate
GGGGGAGGATAGAGGCCAGGAGGAAAGTGCGGTATACGGGTAGAGAAGACAAGAATGCGCGTACGGGTGCGAGGACATCAGACAAAAACAAAAAGTGAGGAAGGTGCAGTTCGACCGTGAAGCGATTACGCGAAGTGCCCGAAGCGGTGCGGGAACGCTAAATCCTTAGACCAGGGTGCGCCTTCTGGATTTCACGAGTCTCTTAGCAAGGCGCATGTGCAAATGCGATGCTCGAAGGCTCTTCCTGATCCTGCCGGAACGGGAAACTGGCCTGCTCTGCCATTCCTTCCGGCCTTGCCTCGAGTCTTTTCTTTTCATTTTGTCCTTTCTGGTGCCTTTCTTGTTGTTTTCCCTACTCATTCGTCCTCCTATTGTTGTGGATCGCGCCTTCCACCCAAATTTAATGACCACCTTTCGCGTTGTTTGTATTGGATACATCTAATTTGCTGGAAGCTCCACAAGTACGAGAACCAGATACAAGTTTCACGCTAATTTCCGCAGCAAGACTCTAGTATCTCTCACGTCTTGTTCCGTCGCTCGAGGTAAAATAATGTACTGAGTACGTTGCTCCTTATTAGTTTGCTCTGCTCTCCTTTCACGTGGTCGTCAACGCCTATTGCATGACGGACCCACAGAGCCAACGGTTTTCCTCTTTATTTTTTTTTTTTTTTTTGGTGTGCTGCAGTCCTCTGCTCTGAATCATTGCTGACTGTCCGCGTCTTGTCTGTAGCCCTGCTCTCCGCACAGACAGTCAAGACGTCGACGTGGCATCTTCTGGGTGCTTTTCTTGGTTTTTGTTTTCCCCAGCGGACATGCAAATGTGACAACACAGCTGGATGACGTGTAGTTCTTTGTCATCCATCAGTGCAACGGTTTCTGCTCACGTGAGATTGGATGCACTGGACACTCGAGGCAGCATTTAGAGCCTTGTATCCTTGATCATCTTTTTAGTAGGCTGGAAATGAGACTTGCTTTTCTTGGGTATCGATGCAGCCAAAAAAATAAAAAAAATTCAAACGTAAAAGCCCCCCCAAGATATGTCTGCAAATATATATCCGTGATCTGAAATTGTTCGGTCACACGTGGCATCCGCTGTCTTCTAATAACCAAACATTCCCGTTCCCCATATTGTTCCTGGTACAACCCCTGGACCGTCTAGCATAAACTCGAGCTCGTGCTCGTACCCGTCATTATGGAATGGTGCTTCATAAAAGTCAGCCGTTGCCGTGTCGGCCACCGCTGCAACTGTCGAGGGTGGCAGAATACCCTGGTGACTTGAATCCGGCTGTGCATGCACTTGGTAGGTCATGTCTACCGATGGTAGAGGCAGGCCAGCTGTCGATTGGTTAAAAGCTTGCACAAGCAGATCTAGGTTGTTTTGTGTAGGTGCTGATGCACGGGCCGGGTTCGAACTCGGAACGGTTGTAGAAATGGCCGTTGTGTCTGTCACCGCACCGATGATGTCATGGTGCGGCTGATGTTGAGGTTGTGGTGGTGTTAATACTAGGGGTTGTGATAATGGTGCCGCACCTATGCCGGCTGGCGTTTGTGGTGCTGTCGTTAACATCATAGGCAGCGGCTGAGGCAGCGACTGCATGGATTGCTGCTGAGAAGTAGTTTGTGAATGTTGAAGTTGGAGGTTTGACAGATTTTGCTGCTGCTGCTGCTGCTGTAGATTTTGGGGCAACTGCTGGTGCGCAGTTGAATAGTGCGGCGCAGCCGATGTCGCTGTCGTCACCAGGCCGGGCGAGGGATGCGGAGGTGGCAGTCGTACCGACGCATTTAAAAGTAAATCATTAGTCCGAATCTGGGGTGGGTGTCTCGGCATTGCCTTCACATTGCTGGCATTGCCTGTGGGGCTGGATGACCGCGTGTGCGGGCTGTCAGGTCCCAGCTGCCTGGCAACGTACTGTCTGTCATCCAAAAGCGTCTTGGCCTGGTTTGGCTGAGCCGAGTACGTGAGTGGCGGGTGGAGAGCCGACGGGATGGGGTCTCTCTGTTCGGTGTCAGTGGAATTCAACAAATGGGCCACACACAGTAGAGACGGAGAGTGGCGGGTGGGAGAAAATGTTTCCAGAAACGTACGCCTTCCGCCATGCTGCCCTCGTGATGATACGGCACGCTGTTGGCGCTCTTCTGGTCGGCAGCTGCAAATCTCTCCAGGCTTTCCAGCCAACGGCTGGCCAGCGGCCAGACCGACTTGCTCTGGGATAGGATATCTAATGTGCGTTCCAGCATGTGCGGCGCCTCCCGTGAAATTGAGGACTCGTGACACACTGTCCATGGTCAATACTATGCTAGGGACGACGAGGGGGGGTGTTCTGGACATACGATTGGGGTATTTGCAGAGGTAGGCGGCCATCAAGCCGCAGCTGTAGACGCAGAAAATCTGTAGTCGGTTAGCATTCGTCAGTCGCCTGTACAAACGCGCCGTTTTAGTTGCTGACCCCCATCTGTGCCCCGGTACTGTCGCCGGGCTCCCTCTCCTTGAACCAAATATCGATCTGGACGAAGAGGTCCTTGACATTGGAGAACAGCTCATCTGCCATGGTTTTCCAGAAGCCTTGGAGGGGTTTGTTCCGGCCCTGCTGAAGCATGCTGTTGACGAGTCAGTCCAGAGCCAAGCTGTGCGAGAATTAGGAGCGAGAGTTCAGATATGCTCACTTGGCGATGTATGATTTGCGTATAATGATGTTGGACAAGCGAGTGACCATAGGCACAATCAGATAAGCCTAATGCTAATGTTAGTGCCTGGTAAAAAAATGCAATAAAACAAGCCTCTTCCATCTGCAGCAGCGCACCAAATTGTAGCCCTCGGCTTTAGACTTTTTCAGAAGAGCTGGACTCCACCGATGTTCCTGAGGCAGGCGGTCTTCCCAAACGCTCAGCTTTTTCTGAATCTTGGCATATTCGCTGCTGCTGTCCCATGGCGTCACACTCTTGTTGTTGCGAACAGCTCCACGTGAGATGGTGCCCCAAAGCTGGTGGCTCTGGATAAGCGTGGCGAACAAGGATCGATGCGGATCGTCCATCAGGCTTGGATCCTTGAGAGCGGGTGGCGTGCTTGCTAGGGCAGCACGCGTCTTTGGAAGGACGCCATTGATAAAATCTTTTTCGTTGCTAGGGAGCAATGTGGTGATGTCGCTAGCGGCCAGAGATACTGGTGCTAACGGCCCAGCGTGAAGGTTATCCTGGCCTGTTGGGTGTTGTCAGAGGTAGTTCCAGAAGGAACAAAAGGCTTGTCTTACTGTAAAGCATCCACTACAGGAGGTTATTAGCATGGCATGCCAAGAGGTTCGTTTAGAATTTCAAGGAATGAAAAAGCAGAGCGTACCAGGGTCCTCCTAGCCGACTCGGCTTCTCGTACAATGTTGGGGGTGGGATCGGAGAGCGCATAGGTCTCCTCCCGGTGCAGCTGCATCAAGATGGCCATGCGGATGGCGATTCCCAGATTGATCTGGACGTGTCAGCGAAAGGCAGTGATGTCGAGATCGGCAAGGAAGGCATACAAAACTCTTGTTCTTGTATCCATTTCCCTGCTGAGCAATGCTCAAGAGATAAAAGGCCTGGCAGCGAGCAAGCGTGGGCTCGTTGTAGAGCTCGGTGAGTGCCACGGCCGATGCCCGCTCCATGAAGAGCTCGGCGGTTCTGACGGCATCCCCGTAGGTGGCGACAAGCGACGGTGTCAGACGTGCCGACACGCTGAGCACGCCGAGCAGCAAAAACGGGCTGACTGACCGCGGGTCGTCCCGCAGCTGCTGCACAAACATGCGCCGAGGAATGAAGCCGAGCTGGAAATACTGGTCGGTGAACATGCTGACACCGTCGATGATCTGCTCCAGCGGTGGCAGCAGCTCCCACAGGTCTCGAGGGAGACCAGCGGCGGAAACAGGGCGGTGCTGGGGAGCAGCAGAGACGGGCTCGGGGCGGTTTGGGTCAGACGAAGACGACAGGTGGGGCTGGTGTACCCTGACGTTCTCCTTGCGGGCTTTGTCGCCTCGCATGCGCGGATGGCGGTACTCGCGGTCCAGATCGGGTGCGCCACGGACAGGGAAGACGCTGGCGGGTCAGCAGAACTGAGACAGAAGCAAAGAGGGAAAGGGAACACCAAGGAGGGGGGAGTATTACCATTCATCCAAGCTTGCGCCGGCGATGCGACAGCCCTCACACGGTGGCTTGGCGCCGTTGTGCACGCACTTGCTTCTCATGCGGCGACATCTATTTCATAGTCAGCACTCACGACCAGGAGCCCATGACGGGAGGACGGCATGCTTCGCACCTGCGACAAGCAACAGGCGCACGGCGCTTGATGACTCTGGCGGCCGCGTTGACCGGACTCGTGGCCTGGCCCGAAGACGGAGCTGCGGACTCCGGGGGCAGCATCGTCGGAGAGGCGGAGACAGGCGCGATGACCGGCGCGAGCCTGGCGTCCTCCAGGACAGGCGAGTGGTCCACGGGCATGGTCATTGGCACAGCTAGCTCGGGGTCAGACAAGTTCATGCGAGATGAAGAGCGCGGTGGCGGACGATATTTTCCAGATCCAAGTGGACCAAGGGCCCTCGAGGAAGTGGATGCTGCGGCTGCTGATCGGAGACGGCTGAAATGAGCTGCGGGTGAGCTGAGAAGGGTCACAGGACGGCGACGGGGCAGCGGGACGCGGCTGGCGGGCGGACAGCTGTGGGCCCGTGTGCGCCGAGATGCCGAGATGCTGTGGGTGACGCGAGGACAAGCTTTGCCGGCCGTGACAGGTCACTGCGGTCGCGCTGCGGCGCTGCGTTTTGTATGTTGGAATACGCACTTTTCGGGGGCAGGCAAAAGGCGAGCCAAGAGGCTTTAGCTTGGGCTGTGGGGAGCGGCGGTAAGCTGCAGAGCACGCTGGAATAGTACGGGAAAAAAGATAAGCAGCAGCGGGGCCACTATACTGGCGCTGTTGCTGCCCTCCCTGCCAGGTATGTACGAGTAAGGACAGGTCTTACACATGATAGGCAGGTGCGGTCGCAAAGGGAGAGAAGAAGGCAGGTCGTTCTGGCCCTGGCCCTTGCCACTTTCAGATCGACCCGACACTTGGGCTGATGCATCTTTCTCGCTTCCTCGTATCTTACATACGTGTATTCGCTGCTTGCTAGAAGCGAAGCCTGAGACATGGGAGATCAGCCTAGGAAGCACGTTAAGCTCAGTATTATTACTCGTACTTTTGACACCGCCAAAACCACTCTGTTCATTCATGTTCTGCTCCACTCCACTCGGAGAAGACCAACCCCCACCGCCACCGCAGCAATCAGAGACCCAGTGACACACGCGATAAGCTGCTCAGTCTTAGATCCGTGGAGCACAAGTGGTGTCGTTCACGCACCTCCAAAGGTGCAGGTGTGCCCAGGACGTTGGACAGTGGGCTGACGCACACTGGACATGCATTCTCTATCACCCTCGCTCCTTTCCGCTTCCTCTTCTGCACACTTGTCTGAGCTCGCACGCTCTTCTGTGCCATGCCTTTCCTCCTCCATGGGATCTGCACGCTTGTCCGCGGATCTCGGCCCACCTCACCCTTCCGATCTCGAACAGCACCACCTAATACTACATATGCATTACTACGAATACTCGCGGGCGAACCAACGCGAAGAATTCCAGCACAAGTCGACATTCCAGCAAGGCCAAAACCCACTCTCCATCTCTGGCTGCTGGATTTTCCAGAGGCATGAAGCTCACCTTGGCCTTTCTGTGGTTCGGTGCGCAGTTGAAGAATACCCGTAATTGTATTTGTGCGTTCCACTAGTTCAGTGCCAAAGCTCTGCGGTCGGTCTAGGAGACCACACTTGGCTAGGAGCACCTCCCGCACCGCCCTACGAGTAGTCCGGGAGATCGCCGCTGCATCGCCGCTGCATCACTGGTGCATCGCCGCCCTGCCGCGCCAAGCTGGTCTCGGCCAGCGGCGTTCTTCCCGTCCTCTCTTCCTGGCAGACCCGTCACCTACCCTGTCACGTCTACGCCCCGGCTCTGCTGCAGTTCCAGGTCCGATAGCATTGTGATCGTGTCATCATATTTTGCCCTGCCCGTAGATGGACTCATTATTCTCATACAAGTTGTGCCGCGTCCAGACACCTCGCCTAGACACACGACGCGCAAGCCCCTCTGCCTTTAAAAAAAACTATTCCTTGTTTGGCTTTTCTCCATCTGTGGCGGGCTGACTGCTGCTGCTGCTGCTGCTGTTGCCGCCTTTTGTTTTTGTGTCTAGCCGCTGCAGAACCGAGGCCACCCACTCCTCGACCTCGCGCTCCGACTCCTCGTCGCGCTCCCCGCCGCCGCGGCGCTGCGTGCCTGCGAACCGCCGCGCGAGCTGCCGCACGTCGTCCAGCGACGACAGGTCAAAACCCCACATGACGCCGCCCGTCAGCATGGCAAGGAAACCGACCACGTTGAGCGTGGCGAGGTTGAGGGCCTCGAGCGCGTCGAGGGAGCCGTGAGGGTTGTGGTCCTCGGCCGCAGGGCCGGTCGCCTTGACACCTGGCCGCGCCTCGGCCGCCCTGGCCGCCGCCTTGGCCGCCGCTTCGGCTGCTGCCGCCCGCGTCGCCCCTGTCGTCCCGCTCGGCTCGTAGAACTTGAGCTGGGCGGCCAGCTGCTTGCGGACGATGGCGCGGCGCGTGATGGTGGTCGAGAGGGCAAACATGGTGGCGCCCGCGCAGAAGAGGCCGAGCTGCTTCATGGCGCGTTGGGAGAAGACGGAGCGATCGGCAGGCGGCACGCTCGACGTGTCCGGTGCCGGCGATGCAGGCAGGGTGGCTGCTCGTGCTGGCGTCGGCACGGTCGGTACGGCCGGCACGGCAGTCGCCGTCGCGGTCGCCGTCGCGACTGGGCTTGTTTGATCTTGTGGGGACGACGGCTTCGACAGCCCAAGGGCCGAGGACAGGAGGCTGGCAAGAATTGTCATCTTGGGACGGTAGCTGGGGGTGAAGTGGAACAGGACACAGGACGGAGGCACGGTTGGCTTGTCGAGAATCGATATAGCTTTTTTTTAACTTTTTTTTTATTACTGGAGCAAAATTCTTGGACTTTCCGCGGGAGCTTTGCGGGGTCGTTCCGGGGCACAGGCCCACTAAAAGCCGCTAAATACAAGTACAGTTGCCGCTAACTTGGCCTACAAATACGAGTGAGCATAAGCACGTCCCTACGCATGTCCCGCATATGGTTCCCCCTGGTCGCCGTCCGTGTTTGTGCGATTCATGTTGGCATTCATTTGCTTCTCCATGACCACCACATCGATGCTGTTCTCTCCGCGACGCACAGCTTCGATGTCCGGCAGATCGGCGTACTGCTCGCCCTCGAAGATGGCATCAATCTCCTCGAGCGTCTTTCCTTTGGTCTCGACCCAGTAGAAGGCCTATTCTGTCAGCAAAAGAGCGTTCATGTCATGCAAACAGATCCCGCGACCTACAATCAAAAAGACAATGACAATGTCCCACGAGGCATTGACAATGTACATTTTCCAGCCGATGTTGGTGAGGCCAATGGGCATAATGTAGACGAATAAGGCGCTGAACAGTCAGAAGCAGCGAAAAAAACAAACCAAAAAAAAAGACAGAAGTGGAGCAGGACAAGGTCACGCACGCAAATGCATTCAACATGAAGCTCGAAAAGGCCAGCCCGTTGGCGCGGATCGAGTAGTTCATCACCTCGGGCGGGTAGAGGTACACCAGCGGCGTCCAGGCGATCGAGTAGAAGCCTTGGAACAAGAACATGACAGCCACGTTGCCGTACACGAGGTTGCTGGATGCATCGTCTGGATCGTCGGCGTATTTCTTCGACAGGCCACCGATGATGAGCAGACAGACCACCAGCGACACCTGAGCCAGCATGGCCGTGGGCTTCCGGCCCCATTGGGACACGAGATAGGTGCCGGCGAGGCAGCATATGAGGCACCACACGGTCATGACAACGTTCTAATGAGTTAGCATGGAGGGAGAAGCAGACAAAAAGAGGGAAAGAAAAGGGATGAGGACGCACTGCTTTCAGCTGGGCAACAGTGTCCGTAATGCCGGCCGTATCGAGCTCAGGCCCGAGATAGTACGACGCGATGACGCTGCCGACGATGCAGGAAAATGGGCCGGCCGACATGCCAATGAGCAGCCGCCTGCGGGATGAGGGCGTGCGCACAATCTCCATGGGGCTCATGGTGCGGCCGTCCCTCTTTTCCCATTCAAGCGTGTCCAGGATCTGCTTGTACACAGCAATGGTGACGGGATCGAGAATGTCGCTGTTGGAGTTGGCCTGCGCCACGCTCTCGCGCGCTGCTTCATAGTACCCTTGATGTACGAGCCAACGGGGCGATTCAGGGCTGGGCAATGTCAGCCACAGGAATGCAAATACGCAAGGTCTTCGAGACGCGAGGCTTACATGAACGGCAAAATGGCAATGCAGAGCAGGGAAAAGATGCCCTGGAACAGCGACGGGGCGCGCCAGGCCCAGGTCGATTCCCAGGTGCCCGTGCCCAGGGTGATGCCCGCAGCAATGAGGGCGCCGACACTGCGGCATGGTCAGCCAACTTGGGGGCGCAGTACTCTGGGTGGTGGCCCACCCGAGCAGAGGCATGACCTACTAGTAAAAGTCGTTGAGCAGCCCAACACCCCAGGTTCGCCAGCGGTTGGCGTAGGTCTCGCTGAGATAGACGCCGGCGGCGATGCCCGAGACGGAAGACCCGAAGCCGAGAACGACGCGGGACACAACGAACATGGCAATGTTCTGGGCGGTGGTCTGCAGGAGGATGCCGACCAGCGTCACGACGGAGCCCCAGAAGATAGCCGGGCGGCGGCCCAGGCGGTCGCTGGCGACGCCCGACACCATGGGGCCGAAAAAGCCGCCGATGAAGACGGACGCCGTATTGAGTCCGGTGGTGGCAGCATTGAGGTTAAAGTAGTTGAGATAGGAGGGCAGAATGTTCAGCCCGTTCCTGTCAGGAGAGTCAGCAAAAGGCACCGCGGGCGCCCGCACGGCAAGGCGTAGCACAGTGTCGCACAGTGCAAAAGGAGTGTTTATGGGCACGGGTCACGGACAACATCGAGCCATCATATCCGCCGGTCTTGAGAGTTTGCAAGTCAGCCAGAGAAGGCGGGTGGAGCGGGATCAGAACGTGGGGAGAGCGAGGCAGATACTCACAGCACTTTGGACCATGGCGCAGAAGACGAGAAGGGCCGCCAGTACCAGGCTGGACTCGGGCACCCAGGCCGGCAGCCAGGTGCCGGTGTGCGTTTTCCTGAGCATGCTGATGGCGACACGCCGTGAACATTGAGAATACGGCCGCAGAATGAAGCGTAATTCATTAGGGAGGCACTCGATGCGGCGGCGACAAGAGAGGGACGGAGGACGGGGGCGTTGTTTTGTGTGATATTTCGGCGAGGTGGCAGCACTATTTTGTCCCGCCAAATTTTTATTTTTTTATTTTTTTTTTAATCCGCCCGCCTCTATATAGCATGGATCTCGACGGCCGCACCAGCAGACGGCCTTCGGTGTAGTGATGGACCGCTGCCAAGCACAGAGAATCCGACGGTCCTGATAAGATCTCCCGATCGGTAGGTTTGTACGCGTCGCTGTGGCACGAGACGAGGGGACGACGCCTAGAAAAGGGGAGTCGTCAAACCCGCTGACGGAGGCAGAAGCGGGTGATAAGACACGAGAGGCGAGGGGGTTGGGAGACGCCGATCGATTTGGCAGTCCTACGCCGGTATCTCGTATGTTGTGTGGCTTGGCCAAACTGCTACTATGTAGGTAATAGCCGGGGGAGGAGGAGGGGGGGGCGCCCACATCTGGGGGACTCGCTGTAACGACAGATCATGTGCCGCGCAGTTTATCGCGCCATGCTAGCCTCTGGAGGAAGGCGCGTTCGGCTAACTGTGCGAGCAGGTATGAGCACATAGTAACATAAAAAGGCAGATCGATGCGAAAAAGCTTAGCTGGGGCAGCGGGAAAGGACGTTTGGCCATTGTCGGCAGACGTTTGACCATTGCCGGCAGCGGTTCGGCCTCTGAAACGGCGAAAGGCATCGGCCGACGCGCGTGAGATTGGTGACGTCAATCAGGTGCAAGACGGCGTCCCTGAGCCATCAACAACAGAGAGCAAATCACAGCACCCGGAAAAGAGAGCCAACCACAACACCCGGAGAATTAATCGCAACGCGCGGAGAGTAAATGGATTCTCTGATGCAGTGTATGTAGTGAGCCGAGTCTATCCCCCCCCCCCCGTCTATGCCACATTCCAACGCCTGCCAGAGTAGTAGTGGTATATAATACAGCAAACAGCAGCAAACAGCGAACAGCGAACAGCGAACCAACGCCGAAACCCAGCCAATGCGCCTGGCCAACCCACCTCCCCCACACAACGACACGACACGACAGCCGGTGGCCGCTCGCCTGTGGCCCGCTGACGGCTTGCCAATGGCCTGTCGATGACCCGCCGATGGCCCGCCTATGGCCCGCCTATGGCCCGCCTGTGACCCCGCCTGTGACCCGCCCTTGACCTGCCGATGGTGGCCCGCTCCCGTGTGGCCTAAGCCCAAGCCTAGCCCTCAAACACCTCGTGCTGCAGCTCGACGCCGTACTCCTTGGCCACGTCCTTCATGCGCTCCTCCATCTCGTCCTCGAAGCCGCGCTTGCTGCCGAGCCACTGGCGCAGGCGGTAAAAGTAGAAGAAGACGTCGGAGAGGGCCAGCACGGTGCTGAAGAGGACGTGCTGCCAGGCGCTGGTCAGGCGCTCGCGCCAGGGGCGGGCGCGGTCCTCGTACAGGCTGGCGCTGGCCCAGCGGCCCATCTGCTTGATGCGGTTGACGGGGCTGCCGAGGCGCTGGTTGTTAGCCTGGACGATGCGCATGTTGCGCCCGAGAAAGATGAGCTCCTTGGGCCAGCGCTCCTCGTCGGCGAGGATGTCGCGGATGCCCTGCTTCATGCGGGCCTGCATGGCGTAGTGGCGCTCGGCGGGCGTCTTGGCCTGGGCCATGTCGTCGAGCATGCCGCGGCGCACGGCGTTGTCGCCGCCCTCGTAGGGCCGCATCAGCGTGGACGAGGCGAACAGCTCGGGCGCCTTGATGCCCCACTCGCGGCAGGTGGCGGCGACGGCGGCGTGGTCCATGGTCATCATGGCCTTCCAGAAGACGCCGTACTCGTGGCGGAACTTGGGCGACATGGTGACGTAGAGCCCGTGGTCGATGAGCACCAGCTCGGCGCGGCCGGACGGCCGCCGCCGCACAAAGAGGTTGCCCGGGTGCGGGTCGCAGTGCACGACGCCCCACTTGAAGATCTGCGCAGAGAAGAGGTCCACCATGGTCGACATGACCTCGGCGGCGCCGACGCCGAGCCCGCCCGTGCCCCGGGGTCCGCGCCACGCCGCCCGCTCCGGCTTCAGCAGCAGGCCCGTGTCGCCCGGGTGCGCCCGCACTGCAGCCCGCAGCGCGTCCATGTCGGGGGCGTCCAGCGGGGTGCCGTGGATGCCCGGCGACCCGGCGCCGTGGCCGCCGCGCCAGGTCTTGGTCATGGACTCGCGGTCCCACAGGCGCACGCCCTCGATCCACTCGGTGGTCAGCACGCGCTTCGACGACAGCTCGCGGTACACGGGCGGCACGTAGACGCGGCCGCGCAGGGCCGGCTCGCCCTGCACCAGCCGCCGCATGCTCTCCGAGTTGTCGGCCTCGTTGACAAAGTCCGTCTCCAGCAACAGGCGGTCGGCGACAAAGGGCACCAGCGCGTACAGCGGCAGGTCGAACCAGTACGAGTAGATGCGCGTGACCACCTTGAAGGCCCACAGGTCCCAGCCGATCTGCTTGGCGATCTCGGGCTTCTGGATCTTGACCGCCACCTCGCGGCCGTCGGCCAGCCGCGCCCAGTGCACCTGGGCCACGGACGCGCTGGCGCGCGCCGTGCGCTCCATGACGCCGCGACCCGCCTCGCCGCGGAAGCTGACGCCAAAGACATCCTCGACGCTGCGGCCGCCAAAGTCGGCGCGGATCACGCGCTCGACCGCCGCCCAGTCGTCCTGCGGCGCGTCGTCAAACATGCGCGCAAACATGCGCTGGAACTCGGGCGGCAGCACCGCGCTCTGCATGGCGATGGCCTGGCCGATCTTGAGGTAGAGCCCGCCGTTGTGGCGCAGCAGGTCAAAGAGCCGCTCGGCGTTGCGCATGTGCAGGTCCGTCGCGTCGCCCGGCGTGCCGATGATGGGCAGCGGGTGCGGCCGGAAGTTGATCTTGTAGTCCAGCGCCACCACCAGCCCCGTGCCAAACGTCCGCAGCGACCGCGCCACGCCCGACGCGTACACTTGCCGGTCCACCGCGTAGGCCGTGCCGCCCAGTGCCGCCAGCACGAGCAGCCGCCGGCCCCAGCGCTGCACACGGGGGTACTCGCGCGCCTGCTGCGGCGCCCCGAGGTCTTCCGGCGACGGCGGGCGCAGCGGCTCAAACGGACCGCCCGTCTGCATGCCCCGGTGCGGGGGTTGGCGGCCCGGGCCAGACAGCCAGCCTGTCCGCCCGCGGACGCAGCCCGCAGACCGCCGCAGCACAGACAATGGCTGGCCGGCCGGCCGTGTCTGCCTGGCCGCCGCTATGGCAGGTGAACGGTACATGGTTGTTGGGGTCGGGCAGACGCCAGGCAAAGAGCGGAGAGGGGGAAGACGGCGGTGCCCCAAAGTAAAATGGAGCAAGACAGCTTGGCAGCCAGCTCGAATTGGGGTGCCTTTTAGGGTCTGCAGTCGATTTTCCAGCACCGGCGTGCACGCATGGCGGATCACGAGGCAGAAAATCGAGGCAATCGTCTTGTGTCGATCAAAGCTTTGTCGGCGTCGGATAAACCGTGGTTTGGGTGCCTCCGGTGGCCGCGGAGGTAAAAAGTGCACTTAGGTCCGCCGTCCGATCGACCAGCCCAATTGTGGCGTCGTGATTGGCTCCAGCCGCCACACACTGTGCCTGATTAGTGCCACAAGCATGCCGTAAGCGCCTGCCTGCGAAACGGGCAAAACGGGCGAAACGGACGAAACGGGGCTGCGAAACGCTTCGGTCGGGCGAGCTGCAAACGCGAACAATGGCCCCTTCTGCTCTGCCACGGATATGGCTTCTGGATGAGAACATCCGCAGACATGTTTGGTCATTTGCCGGCCATACCGACCACATCCCGACCCCATTCCGACTACGTCCCGACTACTTCCTGCGTGTCATCGCTGCCGTCTTCTGTCCGGTCCGCTAGAAGGCGGCCGCCATCTGAAGGAGCAGTCTCGCATAGGTCGCACGAGCCAGCTCGCAGAGACGGGAGGGGGGGGCGGTTTGCTGCGGTGGCACAGCCAGAAACCAGAAATCAAAAATCAGAAATCAGAAACCAGACAGACACGCGCCAGCATCGCCGCTATGCCTGGTCCCGTGGACTCGTGTTGCCACTGGTGCCACTGGCGCAAGGGAGGAAGGGAGGGGAGGAAGGGGGGGTGCAAACAACCGGCGCGCCCCGACATCTCTTCTAGTGTCGCCTATACCCTCTGACCAGATGCAAGACCTTGCGCCGAGAGGCGAGCCGACGAGAATGCAGTGGTCGGGATTCCGAAAGGCGCGGCTTCAGCTGCCGGATGCATCCATTCCTGTCCGCCAAGGTCTCTTTGCCTGAAAGACGCCAAATGGCCTGCTGCAACACAAGAATCCTCCGAAGCCGCCGCCCGAAACTGCGCAACACACCAACAACAGCCTGTGTGCGACAGACCAGCTTCCTCGCTGCTGGATATATGAGCGGCGCGTCTTGGGTCGGTCGTTTCGAGTCCATCGTGTCGAGTCCATCGTGTCCGACCTGAACCGACCACAGCTTTCTGCGCCGTTTTATGCTTCTTGTCGCTGCCACGCTGCCACGCTGCTACGCTCTGCCACGCTCTACACGCCCGAATCATTCCAATCGCCCCTGTCACACCGCCGTGCTCGTATTGGCGTGCTCGTATTGCCAGGGTCGATCCCGTCACCCGCCAGGGTCGATTCACCACTCGCCAGGGGGGGGGGGGCAGCTGCATCGCTATCACAAACGACTAGACGGCCGCCGGGCTTCCCATTGGTCGTGAATCCCGACCGCCAGCCAAGGCACACACAGATGACGCAGGCCGTGGCCGCGGCCGAGACGTAATTTTCCCATGTCACGCAGAGACAGCTAGATTACAGGGCACACAGGGCACACAGGGCGCACAGGGCACACAGGGCACCTTTCTCTGTACGAGCGCCGTAACGCACCCTCCCTCTCTCAGCATCTGCCCGTCGCTCCTGCCAGCCCGCTCGACCCCTCTTCTCCCCCACCTGCCCAAAATTTACGCCCACACACCACAGGGCGACCTTCCTCACGTGCGGGCCATAAAGTTGGTCAGACAGCCCCGTTTCCGACCTGTTGTCCATTTCCTTCCATCTGTCTGCCCTGTCCAAAGCAGCCGCCTCTGCGCCCCGACAGCAACCCGCCCGCTCGAGACAAACCCACACGCAACGCCCACGCGCCCCTGCCCTCGTCGGCAATGGACCAGCGATACCGGTACGCCCCGGCCGACGGCCGACGGTCGCCGCCGCTGCACAATCCCGCCCGAGTCTCGCTGCCGATCAACGTGGGCGGCAACTACCCGCCGCTCTATGCGGAAGAGCCGCTCGTCCAGCGCTACGACGACCCGGCCACGCCGCGCGGCCCGACCATCATCGACTACCGCTCGGCTCCGGCGGTGCCTACCCCGCCGCAGCTGCGCCCGCAGGAGGGGGGGCAGCCGTCGACGGCCCACCACCACCCGCAGCATCCGCACCAGCACGACCACGAGCACGAGCATCATCACGACCATCTGCACCAGCACCAGCACGCACACCAGACGGCCGCTGGGCTGCCGCCGCCGCCGCCGCACGTCGCCGCCACCGCCCAGAAGCGGCCCGTGGTCATCACCACCACCACCACCCCATCCAACCCGGCCGCCGCGGCGGGCAGCTCTGGCCGCGGCCCGGCCTCTCCGACCCGCGGCGAGCACTATCGCGAGGACGACCGCCCGCGAGCCCGTGACGAGCCTCCGTACTACGCCGTGCCGGCGACGTCGAACGCCACGCGCTCGCGAGGCACCCGCTACGCCTACATTGCTGAACCCATGAGCGCCACCGTCGCCGACAGCGACGAGCTGCGCCGCCTGCGGGAGCGCCACGACAGCCTGGCCCATTCGCGTGCCGACCCGTTCCCGCGCACCCGCCCGTCGCCGGTGTACTCCAACGTGCCGCCTGGACGCGGCGGCTCGGTCGCGAGCAGCGCCATGCCCTCGATCGGGTCGGCCGCCGGCTCCGTCCCCCTCGACTTCAACGACGGATACGAGTACACCAAGCCCAGCGACCTGGCCCGCTACGACCTGGCCCACGAGCAAGGCGGCGCCCGCCGGACACGCCTCGAAAGCTACGACAGAAACTACTACGGCCCCACCGTCAGCCTGACCTCCGACATCAACCGCCCCTATCCCTACGAGTCGAGCGGCCGACGCACCGCCCCGGGCGCCGGCGTCGGCGGCCCTCCGCCGACCACCTGGGGATTCGACCGGATGAACCGGGCGGCGGGCCCGGGCCCCGGGTCCGCGGCCTCTTCTAGCGGTATGTACGACCCCCAGGGCATGCGTGCGCCTTCGATGCCGTTGCCGATGACCATCCCCGCCGCCACGGCCGAACACGTCCACCATGCTGAGCCTGCTGGCGTCGCTGCTGCAGGTCCTCTCGCCGACCCGCGCAGCCTGGACCGGCCGCGGCCGGTTTCGATGTACCAGCAACAGCCCGACGACTACTACCGCGGCTTTGCCGGCGACATGCCGCGAGATCTGCGCAACCGCGACCGCGATCGCGAAAAGGGCCAGGACAGAGATCGAGATCGTGAGCGCTCACGCGAATACTACGCTGACGGCACTGCCGCCAACCGTGCATTTGGCATTTTAATTAACAGTCGAGACCACCAAATGCGTCCAAGTCCGGCCGATGCGGCCTATTATGTCGATCGTCGCGACACCTATGCCGACGACTACCGCGAGGACTTGGCGCGCCGGAACAGCCACCGCGAATACCGAGACTCGCGCTACGAGTATGACAGCAGGTACAGCAATGCCGATCGCAGCCGTCCTGCCATTGAGGCTCCCAAGCCGAAAGACTCTGATGATGATCTCTATGTTCATCATCCACAAGAAGGTATGCGCCACTGGGACGACGAGGATCGCGACCGCGATCGCAACCGCGACCGTGACCGCAACCGTGACCGCGACCGTGACCGTGACCGTGATCGCAACCGCGACCGCGATCGTGATCGTGACCGAGACCGAGACCGAGACCGCGACTGGGACCGCGACCGCGACTGGGACCGGGACTGGGACCGCGATCGGGACCGCGATCGGGACCGCGACCGCGACCGTGAACGGGAGCGTCGGCATACCCGGAGAGATGACAGCGAAGAGGCTGCCAACACTAGAAAGACTCGCGACAAGGTTTCTGCTGCCGGCATTGGGGCCGCTGCTGCCGCGGTTGCGTCCGCCGTGGCGGCAACAGCCGGCCGGCCCAAGGACCCGTCTCCTTCGAAACGAGATTCGTCGCGACGCCGCCCCGATTCTGACGACAGCCTGCGCGGCAACGAGGAGCTGTCCGACCGCCGCCGGCCAAAGGCCTCTGCAGACGTCGTGGTCGAAGGCAGTCGCGGTTCAAAGGAGTCTGCAGTGACAGTGTCATCCGATGATGTGCCGGGTGAGCGCACTCCTTCGTCGTCTGATGACGGAGACTCGGGCAGCAAGCCATCCAACCCACGGACCCGCCGGTCGCACACGTCGCCCGCGTTCAAGCTGAACAACCCGAGCGACTTGCGAGCTCTCAAGGCCGAGCTGGCCGAGCTGGAGGCCAAGCAAGACAAGGAAAAGTCGTCTGGTACCGACAGCTCCAGAAGCTCCAGCGACAAGCTGGCCAAGGACAAGAAGCCGTCTGCTGCAGACAAGGCAGAGCCGGCATCCCCCGGCGTCATGACGCCGTCGACGACTTCGTCGTCCGGGCCGCCTTCGCCTGTGTCGCAGCCTGCGGACGCCGCCGCCTCATCCAGAGGGAGAGACAAGGAGCGGGCCTCGGACAAGGCACAGCCCGACGAACGAGAGTCCAGCGCTCTCGTGGACAAGCCGTCGCGCGGCCGGGACCAGTCGCAGCCGTCCAAGGCGCACGTGCGGCTGGTTTCGCCGCCGCACGACAAGGAAGAGAAGAAGCCGCTCAAGGGCATTCTCAAGACACCCAGCTCCAAGTTCCCCGAAGAGCCGAACCCGATCCGCGAGGGCGTGGCGCCCCACAAGGACGACAAGACCAAGCAGCAGAGCGTGCCGGCGGGCGCGCGCTGGACCAAGATCAGCCGCAAGCTCGTCAACCCAGAGGCGCTGACCATTGGCAAGGAGCGCTTCGAGGTGCGCGACGACTTTGTCATTGTGCTGCGTGTTCTGGGCCGCGAGGAGATCGAGGCCTACACCATTGCCACGGCGCAGCTGCGAGGTGAGTCGCGTTTTTTTTGTTTTTTTGTTTGTTTGCTTGTATTTTACTGTGTCCGTGGAATGCTCCAGCTCTAACACATACCAGACAAGCACCGCAAAGAGTATGAGCGCAAGAAGCGCGAGGAGGAGTCGCAACAGTCGCAGCAGTCGCAGCAGTCGCAGCAGGACGACGAGCGCCGCCGCCACCGGTCGCGGCGCGAACGGGACCGGGACGGCGCCGGCAGCGACTACGAAGGCTACCACGAGCGCGAGCGGCGCCACCACACGCGGTATGCATCGGAAAACTACACGGCTGGGTCTCTAGAGGGCGCCCGGCCGGAGATTGAGTACTACAACAGCCACGGAGCCCACCGGCGGTACTACCGCGACTAGGGGAGGAAGCGAAGGGAGAGAAGGGGAAAAAAAGCGATTCCGAGTGTGACGACTTACGACGCAACGACAGCCACGAACAAAGAGAGTGACGAACGGGCAAATGTAATGGAAGTGTACTGTGTTTTGGAACCGCCCCTGTCCTGGATTGCCTGTCGTTTGGGGGAAGGGGAAGGACTTATAGGATAGTGAAAAGCAAAAAAAAGAATTGGAGGGGCCGGGACAACGGGACTTCAAAACGGGAATGGGAAATGCCGGAAGGGCCAAAAGCAGCGTCATATCATATTTATATATCTTTCCAGAGTGTTAAGATCTAGGTTTTGGTTGGGTTTAATCGTTTTTATTGAGCCAATCCTGGCTATCTAACGTCTAAGTTGGGTGGAACCCTCTGGGGCAGAAACCACCGTACAGTCAAATCGAAGATGGGGTTGTTAAGGAGATGTTACAGAATACGGATTACACAGTGGGTGGTGAGTGATGGTGTGAGTGATGGTTGTGAGTGACGGTGGTACGGTAGAGGGTTACACCTCTGCTGCTATGGCTTCTTCGAGCCATAGGTTTTGGTTATCTAACTTTTATTTTGGCTCGGCCTGCTCACACCATGCTGCCTACTTCTTCTTGCCGCCCTTGCCGCCGGCTTTCTTCCCGGATGCCGGGCCAGACTGCTTGCCGCCCTTGCCCCCGGCTGCTTTGCCGCCGCCGCCCTTGCCGCCACCGCCGCCACCGCCGCCGGCCATTCCGCCGGCCACCATGAGGGTCATCTTGCTGACGGGGACGCAGTTGGCGGCCTCTTCCATCTTGAGGCCGCGGATGAGCTCGACCTCGCGTGGCCACATGCGCTCGGGGTCCTGGCTCTGGTCGTCGACGGCGCTGTTGCTGTTGCTGCCGTGGCCGCTGCCGTGGCCGTTGCCGTGGCCGCTGCCGGCTCTCGGTGTCTCGCCGGCCCGCCGCCAGCGCTCCAGCACATCCCGCATGGCGCGGCCCTTTTTGGTCTGGCCTGGCTGGATCTTGACCTTGTACTTGAGGCGGGCCAAGGCCGTCCAGGGTGCACACACGGGCACGGCCTCGAGGATCTCGTCGCCGGGCGCCGGGCGACCCACCAGAGATGCCAGCACACCGAGGTCGGCGTCGTCGTCGTCGTCGTCGTCGTCGTCGTCATTGTCGTCGCCGTTTCCGCCTTTACCGTCGTGGTTGCGCAGCAGCTTCGCCTGCCGGGCGGCCTCAAACTCGCGGGTCGCCTGCTCCTGGCGCTCGCGCTGGGCCCGCCTCCGCTCTTCGTAGGCGGCCAGCTCGGCCTCGCGCTGGGCCTTGGCGCGTGCCTTGGCCTCGGCCTTTTCGCGGCCGGCCGCCACGCCAATAACGATCTCGGCCCGCGCCCGGTCTTCCTCGTCCTGGTCCTTGTACTTGGCCAGCTTCTTGGCCTTGCTCTTCTGGCCGCGCTTGCTGGTTGGTGCCGCCGTCTTTGCTGTCGATGCACGTGAGGGTGCCGGCGAGACGGCTCGCACGGCCGCCGGCTTGCCTCGGGGCTGGGGTTGGGGCTGGGGCTCAGCCTGTGTGCTCGGCTCGCTGCTCAGGGGAGGTCCTTCCGAGACGTCTGGAGCGTCGGTTGTGCCTGCTGTGTCGGCTGCGCCTGCTGTGTCGGCTGTGTCTGCTGGCTGTGACGGCTGCTCCTCCCTAGGCGCTGCCTCTTGCTTCTCGTCGCCATCTCCAGGCCCATTCTCGCCTTCTGGCACGCCCTCCACCTCAGCCTCAGCCTCAGCCTCTACCTCAACCTCCGCCTCCCCTTCGCCACCCCTGTGGTTGGCCTGGCTCCCGTCGCTGATGCGGAACAGCAGGCCGAATCCGAGCACGCGCTGCGGCGGCGCCAGATGGTTCTTGTCGCCGCGGACGTCAAAGACGCCGAGGGGCAGGACCTCGCCGCTGGGCGTGGTCTTGTGGACCTGGTCGGCCCGCATCCAGTAGGCGCCGAGGCCGGCCTTGGTCTCCCAGGCCTCGGAGGCGCAGATGGCCAGCGTGCCGGCCTGGGCCAGCGTGGTCGGCGGCACGGGCGCGTCAGGATCGGCTCCGGGGCGGTTCTTGATGACAATGATGCCCGGCGAGCCGCGGCTGTCGGCGTGCACGTAGATGTCGCCGCGGCGCAGGTGGCGGCGGTACAGCATCTCGCTCTGCTGGGCCTCCTTGGCCGCCAGCACGAGGTGGCCGTCGGACGAGACGAACCAGGTAAACTTTTCAAACCACAGCTGCCGCCGGATCCGCGCCGGCGCCACGCGGCCGCCCCTCTGCTGCACGCGCTTCAGCTCCTCCGCCACCTTTTTTTCCGCGTTGCGCAGCGCCAGCGACGTCACTTCCTGCGTCTTTTTCTCCTTGACCGCCGCCACCCGCTTCTGCTCGTAGTACGACCGCGCGTTGGCCCACGCCGACAGCGAGAGGTTGACGTCGACGTCGAGCAGAACTTCTTCGTCTTCTGCCTTGTCTTCCTCGTCCTCTTCCTCGTTCTCGTCCTCGTCCTCGTCGCTGTCGTCGTAGTAGCCCTCGTCGTCAAACTCTGCCGGCCCCTCCTCGCTCAGCCGCAGCGTGATCGTGCTCTCGGCCAGCCGCAGTGGCAGCTTGATGATCGAGGCCACCGGGTTGCTGCCGGCGCTGCCTTGGATGATCTGGGCCAGGTCGCCCCAGTCGGTGCCCAGTCGCAGCTGCGTGTTGACCGCGTCAATGGCCGCCTGCACCCAGTCTTGGTTGGCCTCGATGGCCGCCGCCTTGCGCTCGTTGAGCTGCTGCGTCTCCTGCAGGCCCTCGATGCGCATCGCCTGGTCGCGCCTGGTCGCCTCGAGCTTCTTCGACGCCGCCGACTGCTGCTGGTGCTGCTGGCGGTCGGCCTTGCGCCCCTGCAGGTGCGAGTAGAACTCGTCCGCCGCCTTGTTGAAGCCGTCAAACGCCATAATGTGGTACTTGGCGTCCAGCTCAAACTGCCGCGGCTTGAACGGGTGGAAGTCGACATAGTCGAGCTCCAACGCCGGCATGGCGGTGCCCGTGTCGCTTCCTCCTTCTGCCCCTCCTGCTCCTGCTCCTGCTCCTGCTCCTGCTACTTCTCCTTCGTCGCTCTTCTTCTCCTTCCTCGTCGCGATGATGTAGCCCTCGCAAGCAGCCCCGCCCGTCGTCAGGCTCTCTGCCAGCACTCGCGCATCCTGCAGCGCGCGGAAGAGCGCGTCGACGCGCGCATCGTCCGCGAGCACGTCGGCCGGCAGTGTGGTGCCAGCCGTCTCTGGCGTCTCGAAGCCGGACACCAGCAGCACGTGGTCGATCAGCACCTGCGGCAGGTCGGTAAAGGCCAACGCCAGGATGCGGCTGAGGCCCTTTTTCTTCTTTTGCTGTTTGGAGGTGGTGGTGGTGGTGGTGGTGGTGGTGGTCGCTTCTCCAGTCGCCGCTGCCGGCCCGGCCGGGACCCCGACACCCGCCAGCAGCACCGCCCGCACGCGCTCGACCGTCAGCGGCGCCACGCCGGCCACGTTCTGCTTGGCCCCGAGCGCGTAGGGGCTGCCGACGCTGAGGGTGACGTCGAGGCTGGCGCTGCGAAAGGCCGCCACCGTGCGCTGCAGCGCGAGCACCTTGGCGTCGCCGTCGGTGAGCACCACATTGCCCGCCGCAAAGAACTCGAGGTACAGCCGCAGCTGGCCGTCGCTGAAGCGCAGCTCCACGATCCGGTCGGTGCCCACCTGCGCCACCGCCGACACGTGGCGCCCGTTCAGCAGCGTGCGCAGCCGGCTGACAAACGCCGACGGCGCATTGGCCACGCCTCCCGCTCCCGCCCCGCTCGCCGACGTCCGCGCATCGTACGCCGTCAGGTGGCACCGGAACCCCGAGTCCACCACCAGCTGCTGCTTGTCCTGCCCGCGCGAGAACCGCAGCAGCAGCGCCCGCGGCGTCGATGCTGACGACGACGATGCCGACGGGGGCACAAGGTCGTAGACGTTGGACAGTCGGGAGCCAGCCAGAGTCTGGTTGAGCTCGTGGCAGATTGCCTAGAGAAGAGAAGGGGGGAGGGGGAGGAGGACCGGTTAGCTGCCGCACAAGGCCCAGAACAGGAACAAGAAGGCCAAAAAAAGAGGCATTGGATGAAGAATGACATACCCGCACATCTAGAGACGAAAACCGCTGCTTCATGGTGGCTGCATGCCTGTCGTGTGACTAGAAGCACAAGTCGTTGTCGAGGATGACGGGGAAAATGCAAGAGTTGAACGTTGAAAAATGGGTCCGTTACGTCAGCGGGGTCAGACACAGGCACATCATGGATAACTTCATAATAGAACAATAGAATAATCTGCATTCAAGTAATGTCTCACATCTAGCACGCAAATGGCCCTCGCCAGAATCCCCATTCTATTGATTTCCTTTACCTACGTTCCAGCATTTCCCCAAAACCAGCCCAGTAGGCAATCCAGAATTTTCATACGCACAGGGGAGCCAAAACCAAAAAAAGAGAGCAAAAAAAAAAAAAAAAACAGAAGAAAAAAAGAAAACAATCGTCCTCTCGTCAAACTGTAGACCAGCCGGGAGAGCGGTGTAGCCCTTCGTGTCCAGGTAATATCGTATCAAGAAACACAGAACAGAGAAGAGAGCAAAGAAAAAAAAGGAGTATCGAACCAAAGCAGAACGGGTCATCGTATCCAAAATGAAATAGACGTGATAGAAAATGAAGAGGAAAAAAGGAGAATATCCCAGTAAAAAAACACGGTTAAAAATGAAGAGGAAAAGGAGAGGTAAGAAGTGGGGCAAGAACGGAAAAGAGAGAACAAGAATGTAAGAAGAGAAAATGAAGAAGACAGGCTAAGAACTCTCTACGTCCGGCTGAGCTGCCGCAGCTCCATGTCGCGCTCGCACGACAGCCACCGCTTCTTGCCGACGCGCATCTCGTAGTGCGGCGCAATGTCGCCGACCTCCCTCATGGCCGCCAGGATGCCGTTGCATGTCTTGCTTCGGTATGTGTCCACTGTTGTCTGTCAGCGATGAGGCGAGAGAGAGAGAGAAGGGGGGAGAGAAAGAAGGAGAAACCTACAGGCTTTCTGCAAAAAGATGCGCCGCCCCGCAAACGACCGGCTCTGCAGCCACGCCATGCGGCAGCTCAGGTCATTGAGCCGCACCTGCTTGCGCCGCAGCGACTTGCGCATGCGCGGCACCGCGACCTCGATCTCGGTTGAGCTGCTGCTGCCGCTGCCGCTGCCGCTCAGCACGGGCACCGTCACCATGGTCGTGCCGCTGGTCTCGTAGCTGTCGCCGCCGCTGCCGCGCGCTGACGATGACAGCGCCTGACTTTGGCGGTAGTGCGGGCGCTGGTGACCGCTGCCGCCGGAGCCCGCCTCGACTTCATCGCCGTCGTCCTCCTTGTCGAGGCGCAGGCTGCCGTCGACGGCGTCGTCGTCGTCGTCGAGGTCGTTGGAAAAGAACCGCCGCCCCGTCGGGCTCGGCGGCGGACTCTCCATCTCGCGCGGGAAAAACGACCCCGGGTACACCGCGTTGGACCGCCGGAACGAGTCTGGTATCTCGCTCGTGTTCACCATGTTGAGCGTCACCCGCACCCGCAGCCGTGACCCGCGGTCCTCCACCAGCACAAACTTGCGTTTCTTAGCCTCGGGCAGCTCCGGGAACAGCCCGTCCGGCTGCGGCACCACCTTTTTCGAGCTGGCCAACGCCCCGCCGCCGCCGCTGCTGCTGCCGTCCAAAGCTTTGTGCGCAAGCGCAACCGACGACGACATGGGCGGCAGCGGGTTGGCCGTGCCGCCGGGGTAGTGGTACGAGCTGAACACCTGCGCCGGCCGGCTGTCCTGTGCGTCCGAAGTTGGGTGACCGTCGTCGTATGGGTCCGCACTGTTGTCACCTGGAACTGAAACGTGCGTTAGCACACGTATCAGGAGCCGAGACGAGAGGAAAAACAACAACATTCAGACGACCTGGGAGTGGATTGGGGGGGGGGGAGATAGGAAAGAGGGGCCGTCATCCCATACGAGCACAAACAAAGTGACGAGACGACCCAGCAAGGCACACGCCACTTGGCGCCAGCAAACAGGCAACGGACGGGGAGCGAGCAACGTAAGGATGACCACGATGCGACGACGCCAGCGAGGGGGACGCGAGACGGGAAGTTACCGACGGGCGGAAGGCGGAGACGGGAGGGTGGCATCAAAAGAGGGGAAAGAGAGGGAAAACCCATGGAAAGAGAACATCGCCCCTGCAGGGGTGAGAGAGGAGGGATGAACAGCTGAACAGCAAGCCGACCCAGCCATGCCGAAGCCGGGAGCAGAAAAAGCTTGTGTGTCCCCTGAGGCGGATACGAGATGGCAGCTTGTCATTTCTCGAGACGCAGGCAGGGGGAAGCAATGCAAGGGGTAACAAGTGGGAAGTGAGGGATGAAGAAGCTGGCGCTGGCTGCCTTGTACACTTGCATGGGTCTTGTGTGGTTTCTTTCTTTTTCTGTTTCTTCTCTCTTCACGTGGTTTTACACGAACATGGCCCTGCCTTGTTTTGAAGGAGAAGAATGGAAAAGCCCAAAAAGCACAGACAAGCAGCCGAAACACAAGACAAAAAATGCGAGAGAAAACAGTAAAGTCAAAACACGAGCATGCGCAAGCGATAACATAATCCCAAGACATGCCATATTCCTTTCCTTTTTTCCCACGCCCAACCAAAGACAAAAAACACTTTGCTCCTGTTGCTCTCTCGCATCTCTTCTCCCTAGATTGGCCCCCTTCTCCCAGGCGACGGATAAAACTAGCCCATCCCAACTCGTCCACCAGTGTAATATGAGGGGGAGGGGCAGAAGGGAAGAGCGGTGGCAGAAGCAGCAGCAAGAAAAAGCAAGGCGGAAAAGCAAAACAGAGATACACGACCGCCTGTAGCATCGTGGTGTTGCAGCAACACTACAGAGGCGGTATATATAAGCATTGAAGTAGTATACAATTCCGATTTTTGTTGTGTACCAGTTCTCCGTCGCCTGAGCAACTTTTTTAGGGGTGGGAGTCGAGCGCCTATGGAGAGTATATATCAAACAAGCAGACAATGAAAAAACAAGAGAAATGACAGAGATGGAGCACCAAAGAAACCGAACAAACCAGAGAAACAGGAGCCGAAACCGAAGAGAGAGAAAAAAAAGAAGGAACACGAAATGGACTTCTGGACTGAAGCCAGCAGTATGAAGAAATGAACAAATGCAGTGCCGGCATTGACAGCCTCGGACACCTGGTCAAGAAGCCGACCGAAGAGCACGAGAGAAAAGTGTGTGGAAAAGGAGAGAAAAAAAGAAAGAGCACTGAAAAAGAAATGACAAGGAAACAACACACACACACACACAAACACACACAATTGTGTATAGAATGTCGGCCTTGCAAAAGGTATCAAATACGTCGTGCCGGGTTTTCTCATAAAACAAAGAAACAGAAATGGGTGGCGTAGAAATGGAAGAAGAGAGAAAAAAGAGGCCTGCTGCTGCTTTTGTGGAAGGAAAACAGGCAAGTGATGAAAGTGTGAAAAAAAAGAAGAAAAGCAAACAGAAAAGAGCATCGCTTCGGAATCACATCTGGCGGAACATACCAACTTCGTCTCCGGGCTGACCGGTTCCGTCAGGGTGGTGGTGCATCTGTGGTGGCAGGCTGGGCATAGGCTTGACAAGAGGTGTACCAACGCTCGGCAGCGGTGCACCAAGGTGTGCCGGAGACGGCTGGCCGACACCCGCGGCCACATTGTTGGCGGCCTTGCGCGTCCCCATCTTGGCCATGCGGCGGACGCGGCGGCTGCGCAGGCGCGGGTCCTGGTTGCTGTTGCGCCAGCTGTCGACAGCCCGCTGGATCAGACCGCGCTTGCCGCGCAGCGGCGGGTTCAGCTGCGCCAGCGCCCAGCCCACCGTGTTGCACTCGCTCTCGTACTGCAGGCGGTTTCCGCGGTACTGCTCCCGTGGGCAGCACGCCCGCGGGTACACGCAGTTCTCCTGCTTGAACTCGCCCGACAGATCGTCCGTCGACACCGACTCGACGTCACAGCGGATCGTGTACTCCATCTTGACACGGTCACGCGAGTACTCAAAAGCGATCCACTGCACACCGTTCTGGTCCTGCCGCACCACTAGCGGTGTCGTCGCCGGGATCGGGCCGGGAGCCGCGTTAGGGTTCACCGCCGAGTTGCCAGATACACCCCCTGCTTGCGACGTCGGTAGCGGGCTGCCGTTTTGCTGCGGGTTGTGCTGCTGGTGCTGAGGGTGCGGAGGATGTGGCTGGTGCTGCGGGTGCTGCTGCTGGTGCGGCGGAAGAATCTGTTGTTGCTGTTGCTGCTGCTGCTGCTGCAGACTCGTTGGTGGTTGGCGCGACTGCAGGCCTTGCACCTGCATGCTTTGTGCTTGGAGGCTCTGGAGGTTCTGGGCCTGGACCTGGCTCATCGGCTGTCCCATGGAGAGTGGTGAGGGGATGGTGGGCGGAGGTGGGCGCGACAGCTGGGGTGCCATGTTCTGGATCTCGATCTTGGTGTGCCGTGGACTGCCGGCCATGACCGACACGGGGCTGTGCTGGCTCGCGTGCTGGGCCATCTGGTGCTGGACGGGAGACGGGGCGCTGTGGGACATCATCATGTTCGACTGTGGTGCCATCGACTGGTGTGGTGGCTGCACATGCTGTCCGTACGGGGAGGGGGCGGCGGTGGGTGGCATAGACTGGTATTGTGGTTGTTGGCTGTAGTACATCGACTGCTGGTGAAGCTGCGGCGGCGGCTGGCCGTACATGCTCCGCTGCTGCTCATGGCCGGCAGCCGACCCCACCGACGCCGGCGAGTTCGACTGCGGCGTATGATACGACATGGGGGGGTACGGCTGTCTCGACATCGTGGCGGCCATCATTTCTGAGAGGAAGCGGCGGTTAGTTCCCGCTGTCATCCCTTCGCTGCCAGGCGACGCGGGTGGCCACGGCTTACCTGCTGAAGTATACCCGCTTGTTGCAGCAGGTGTGTTATACGGGCTGGATTGGTAGTTGTAGATGTCTTGTGTCTGACCACTGCTGGGCTGCGGCTGTGGCTGATACACGGGAGCGATTTGGTGTGCGGACGAGTATTGCGGCGGGGGTGGTGGTTGCTGCTGTGGCGGGGCTTGCGAGGGTTGGTGAACGATACTGGGAGGTCGTGAGAGCGGTGGTGGTTGTTGTTGCTGCTGTTGTTGTAAGTGTGGTGGTGGACCTTGAGGGTGCTGCTGGGCTTGATGCTGCTGCATGTGGGACAGGCCGAGTCAGCTATGAGAGAACAAAAGTGACAGAGCGACGGTATAAAGAAGTAAAACAAAAACACTAGGAAGGTACAATGGCGCGGGAAACCATGGATCCAGGGGCTGTTGCTGCAGGACAAACATGAACCTTGTGCAGGAAACCAAGGGGGGCAGGTCATGTTCCAGCATGCTTAATTATATCTTTTCTGGATAGACGCAGAAGACAAGGGTCCCCGAAGCTAGTGTTTTGGAATGCATATGGAGGAGCAAATAGCGAATTAAAACAGCACTGGCCGGACCTTAATTGCTGTGATAAGAAATGGCAGCGCAATGAAAAAGGGGATGGGAAGGGACAGGGGTTGGCGATCGGCACACGACGCGAGTCATTCCTCGAAACCGGGACCAGAGCACGAGAGAGGCAGACGAGCTGACCAGCGCTGCCTTGCAAACACCGTGCGAGGTCAAAAAGCACCGCCTCACTTAAGACAGGTACGAGTGAGTAGTCCTCGGAGGGTGCCAACATGGGTACCAGCGAGCCAGAGCCGGCGAGGTGGCTCAGCACAAGGCAGTCCCAGGCTCATTTGCCGAGCCAGGGTTGAGGTAATGTTCACGACCGAGGCGAGCGAACCCATGGACCATCGGGAAGCAGGGATGGCAGGCAAAGAGCAAAGTAACAGCGGTGCAAAGATGCCCTGGACAGGCAGACGGCCACTAACCCAGACGAGATCGAGATTTGGAGAAAAAAAGATTGGCAGGGACAGAGGACTCCCTAGTAAGTGCCGAGACAGGCGGGTGAGGGTAGGAAAGTTGCTCGAGGCGAGTGTATTCGGCAAGAAACGAAGGAATCAGGTCAAGAAAGAGATAATAAAAAAAAGAAAGTGAAAGAAAAGAGAGCGTGAAGAGAGCAAGCAGTCTGTAAGACAAGATGGTGAAGACACGGAAGTGCTGTAGGCAAGGTAGGTAGTAGGTAGGTACATAGGTTGTGTGGGGGGGGGATGTAAGAAGTGGAAAGCAGGGTTCTTAAGTAGGCCAGGCTCCCAAAGTGAAATAAGATATGGGAAAGTACTCGTAATGCTTGTAACAGAACGGTGGCCACACTGGCTTTTGGGGGTGTGCCGTTCTTTGTTCTCCTCCTTATTCGGTGTTGGTAGCTTTTTTTTATTGCTTGGATGCGGTTTGGCGCTCCTAACCATAGAAAGTGGATAACGGCAACGCAAGACTAGTCGCGGTAGCAACAGCAGCACCAAGGTTTGGGAGGAGCATGAAATCTTTGAGATGAGCAAGGACGGCAGTGGTGTGAAAGGCGTATGAAGGACAATGGGGGTTCCAGGATCAGGGCTAGGAGACCGGGGGGGCAGAGCTAGCGGGCGAGTGAGAGGAGGGAAGACTGTCCTTGAAGAATGACCAATCACCAGCCCATGCAGCAGAACCCACCTGGACTGGAGATTGCCCAATGGGGAGCCTCCACTCGGGACAGGGGTTGGCTAGGCAGGGGACGGGGGAGGCTAGCCGGGGGTTTCGAAAAACTGGAACTTGGGTCTCTAGCAAATGGCTGCCCCTCTCATTCCCCCCTAATCCCAAACCCGGCAAGGGCGGTGTGTGGGAGAGACCATCCTAGGCCATGTCTTGTTCAGACCGCAATAAGCGGCAAACGGGTCAAATGCAAATGGACCACATAGACCAAAATAGGCCACATAAGCCAAATAGGTCAAATCGGACAAATCGGCCAGCTAGGCCAGCGGGCGGCACAGCCCAGAGCGCGCACTCCCCAAAATGTGATCAAAGTGTGTGGTCGAGGGCAGTTCAGGGTGGTCTGTGGTACAGCGCTACTGCCGTCCCTCCTCCGTCTCAACTTGGACCGAGAACGAAAAGGCGCGAGCAGCCGCCTCGCCAGCAGACGGTCGCTCGTCACCAGACGCACACCTAACGGCGGCGTGCCTTGCGTATGCCACTCTGGCCTGCATCGGACCATCGCAGACGCAATGCCACCCACAACCAGCACCTAGCTGGTCGTATTGGTCGTATTAGTCTGCAGGTCTGCAGGTGTGCGGTGTGCGGTGTGTGGCCAAGTCGACCTGCTGCGACCTGCTGCTGCACTGGCTGCATCTTCCGCCATTCCCGCTGCACCTGCTGCACCTGCTGCCACCTCGTGTGCGTGTTCCGGATGGGATGCCGCCGCAGGTACTTTTTGCCAGCAACAAAAGAAACGAAACACCAACGGGTTTTTTTTTACCGCTCACTAGAGCCACCAACAGCCGTTGGGCGTGTGGTGCGTTGATAACAGGCGTGGCGAGAAGGAACGCTAATGTACCAGGTACCCTTTGGTGCTAGTCCCTCTGTGGCCGGCAGCGTTGCATAGGACGGGGCGTTCTAGTGTTTAGTGAAACAGCACGTCCCTGCAATTCCCACTCTCATCCCACAGACCTTGCCTCCGGGAGGCGTCCGCGATGGTCTAGAGGCACCACAACAGACAATTGCTGTCATGTTCTGGAAACGAAACTTGAATCCAAGGCGCCCCGAAGGATGGTACGCTGCTGATGCGCTCGGGTGTCCTTCTGGGCTGGGCGGGTAGGGGGGCGTGAAGGGGGGGGAGGGTGACGGGAGGGGGGCAAATAAGGTGTAAAAAGGAGCAATCCTCGTATGCCTTGTTGGGTGGTCGTTCAGCCAAAGAGATAGCCGAACAAGATGAATAAATCCACGGCCGGTAGCGCAACGCAACCTGCGGACCGCAACTGGCTGCCCGCAGGGAAGAGTCGGAGCGTTGAAACGTACAAATTCGACGGGAAAAACTGACCTGGCAAACGCATATGCGGCACTGCCAGGGAAAGGGAGGGTGGTGCTTGTCTTGCATGCGGCAAGAAAAGCAAAAGCACACGCGCTCACACACAGCCCACCTAAAAATAGGGCAGGCAGGCAAAAGAAGGGTGAAAAAAATAACAAAAAAAGCTCACCTCGTAAGGATCTTCCTTGCCTGGGCCCGGCGCCTGGCGGCGCTGCTGCGCCATTGTCAATCCCATCAGCGTTTCCAGACGAGGCTGTTCCTGCAATGTGAGATGTTGTGTTAGCCATCGCCGTCCGAAAAGTCTTAGGCTTTGCTGTTCAGTTCATTTGTAAAAAAAAAAAAATGCAACGTCTCCAGATCCAGACTCGAAGGGGGGGAGGGGGACGGGTTGGAAGCCGGGATCCTGCGTTGAGCCAAACATGCCTGTCTGCTGTATTCGTAGTTGCGGAGCATCTGTCACTATTGTTGTTCCTATTCGTATTCCTGGACAAGACAAAATGCGACTGAGTGTCGACAAGACCGCAGGTCAGATCTGCACGTTGAAGCTATCAGCGGCAGTGGCGGCAGCAACCAGGACAGTTGAACGATGGCGGGATGTAGTGATGAGACTGAGAGATGAAACAGCCACAACAGAAACGCATAGGTGGCTGGCCACGCTGTCAGTTCTGTTTAGCTGTGTGGGTGACGAGGTGTTGTTGATGTGTCGTAGAATTGACGAGTGAGGATGCGTCTCGGGGCTTCGTGGGTGTGTATGCGTGTCGTGGGTATCAGCCCGGTTTTCAAGGGAGGCCGTGCACGCAAGCCGACCAGGGGAGTCCGGCACAACGCAGGCGGCGCAAGATGGAGATGTGGGCGAGGTAGAGTGTGAAGGGTATAAAGGCAAACCCAGAAACACCAAAACACCAAAAAATACTAAGGTAGCAATGCCTGCATCAAAGGCTGCAGGGGAGAGAAGGAGCGACATGCAAGTGCAGTAGGATTTGAGGGTGCTTGTTCTCTTCCCACGGTCTGACAAAACTCACCCTCGGTTTTGGGCAAAAATAATGATAAATAATTGATGGGCCAGGAAAAAAAGACAAAAACAGCTTCGAGCTCTTATGGGGTGCAGCAGGGTGTTGCGATCATATAATGCCGGTGGTGCTCAGCTGTGTGAATCTGAAACGGCGTGGGCTCTGGGGTCTAATCAGCAAATGTAAGTCAGCCACGCCAACGAACCGTTATATTTCTTCAGTTGGCCGTTCTTCTAAAGGCGCCCCCTCTTCCCCCCCTCTTCCCCCCCCCCCGCGTGCGCTCGCCTCCCTGGTCCCCTCCCCTATTGTCGAAAACGCATTATAACTGCCAGTGATGTGCGACTCCCTAGAAACGATCCAGATAAAAATAGAAAACAGGGAAGGAGACAAGGGGAAAAAGGGCGGCAAAGCAGGGCGGAAATCACGGGGTTTGCTTGTTTTTTGTTTCTGATCCCTTTCTGACCAGTCTATTTGTTCTGCGCATCGCTTCTGTTTGGCCTGTTCTGTTTTTGCATCTTGCGCTGTGCTTCTGGTCGTTTCTGTGCTGTTCATTTCCGTTCTCCCATTCTTTTTTCTCCTTCTCCAAATAACAGGACGTTCATGCGATACCCTAAGTGGATATCGGGTGGAACGCTGCCGAGATTGGGACAGGACTGCCTGCGCCAAAGGCTGACCCACGCTGACAGGACGGTGGGATGGTGGACGAGCCCTGGTGCAGAAACGGGAATGGGGGAAAGACAAACGCCAATGCAACCAGGGCATGGGTGCAGGGGGGAGGGAGGGCCACGGGTGTGACGGGTGTGGCTGCGACCCGGAAACCCTGTCAACGCGCGTGTGAAATGTGCATGGGGCGAGGGAATTCGTGGAAATGAAGAGACAAAGAACCAGCCACCCCTCCCCTCCCTCCCCCCAAAAAGAAACGAAAGTGCACACAGAAGAAACAAAACAAGTCAAAAGACCAGGCTGGCCACACGTACCAGCTTGGTGGGCATGCAGGGTTGTTGCGGTGGTGTTGCTGCTGCTGCTGCTGCCGGGTAGCCCTTGTGGCAGAGAACCGGCTTGCTGGAATGCTCGCGTGCAATCCAGGAGAAACCTCCCGATCGACGTGGTACTGCGTAACGCGACGGGGACTGTGTGCAAGGTTGCCTGAGCGGACAGGAGATGGACCGGGGTTTTGAAGTCCCGGCAGTCTCTGCGGCGAGGTAAGGTACAAAATATCGTCAAGTCTGGAACCGCTTGCGCGTCGGAGCTGATGTTTATGAAGACTTATATCGCAATACGGAGTAAGGTGCTCGCAGTCGTCGTAATAGGGTATACTTGAATATGGAGAGTGAGCACGCACAGGCTGTCGCAAGTCGGTCGGGCTATGGGTGGCAGGGGGGAAGCGAGAGACATTGAAGAAGAAAAAAAAAATCAAAAATGAGAGACAGGCAAGGTAAACGAGCAGGTGGGAAAATCCGTGAAAACGGCTAGGCCATCCTGTCTAGGGTACTTTTAATACGGAGCAAAGAAAGAAAAGTATGGAGAACAGGACAAGGCGATCGTTTTTACATGCACTTGCACAAAGTATCTCACCCAGCTAGCCAGCGGGCCAAGCGCTCGTGGAATTTCAGATTGGCTTAGGGAGACAAGCAGTACAAGTTACCTGCATAGCACAAGCAAGTAATAATGATGCAATGCGTTGCCACAGGTGCGAGTGTATGCGCTCATGCAAGTAGAGGGTTCTGGGCAAGCACCGAATGAGGAGCGAGACGGCATGGAGAAACAAACGTCGAGGTGGCCGGGAATAAAGAAATCAGAGACATGCAGTCAAGGAGAAACGAGGAGAAACGAGCCAGCGTTGGGCTCGTGGGGGGGGGGGGTGCCGTTGCAAGGGATACGCTTAAGAATGCACGATGCGCCAGATTGGGGAGGGGAGGGGAGGGGGTGTAGGAGTACAAATAATATGAGTACAAATGCGATATGGCTGGACTCGGCACATGGAGTCGCCTGTGCGGGATGGTAGGTGCTGGGTGCTGGGAGTTGTGAGATGGCAGCACGAGTGTGTACATGGAGGTAGGGATGGCAGCAGTATGGTAGGCCGGGGAACCTGGTGGGCGAACGGGAGCTGCAGACTTCTTCCCAGCTTCTAGTGGCACACAGGGACTCGGGAATTGATTAGACCAGGAGGGAAGGGATGTTTCCAGGCTAAATACCCGCTGTGGAGCAGGCAAAAGACAAAATCCACGGCCAAAGCCTTAGCACACCCGCGTTGCCAGGGGTCGTTAGGTGTGCTTGTATTCGTGCGAGAGAGAAAAACAGGCGGGTCGTGCTTGTACTTGCAGATTCGGGAGACACCGTCAGGCAAGCAGACGGAAGCGCAGGTAAAGCTGCAGCTGCAAGGGCTACTACTTCTTTGTCTCGAGGACTCGGGTCTTCAGCTCGCCAAAGTGCGGTGAGTCCGTACGGCCAGTGCGTGCTCCGATTGGGCGTACCGGAATCGAGAGGTCTCGGAGGTTGGGACTCGAGACAGGAGAAAGGTGGCGGGCAGGTGATTGGACGTGGTTGTCCCTGAGAGTCGGATGTCTCGTCCAGCAGTGTCACATTGGCCGCGGTTGCAGCGAGTTTGTGCACATGGATCGGGAACGACGTACAAGCTGCCCGGCGTCGTCCAGCTGGTCGACAGCGATTTGCCATGCAGCGAAGATCAAGAAGCAAGATCAGACCCGGCGGCTCTGGCTGCTGGGCTGCAGATGCAGGTCAGATATACAGGCACACCCACTTATTCAAATGCAGGTGCATGCACCCACGATGGTCGCCTTGTGCAGGGATCCCAGTGGTAGGTACTCGTACACACCCGCACCACAGACACACCACGGGCTGCTGCGACCAAAGAATACAAATACAGATAACTCATAGGGGAGGGGGGGTATTGAAGAGGGGGGACGGAGGGGTGCAATTGCCGTTGGTGCAAGGAAAGGGATGTGAAATGAAGGGACGAGCAGCCCAGACGATTCGTTCTGAGAAATACGAGCACACAGATTCGTACTCGTACTCTGTGGGACGGCAACACGTGTTTGCGTGTCGCTCCTTCCCCTTTGTGGCGGTTCCGTGGTGGAAGGCACGAAGAAAGGGGCAGGAGAGGCAGTCGACGAAGAGGGGTAGGCCGTTGCGACTCTCCTCCAATATATTGGGGAGCGAGTTTTGTACAATACGACTGCTACCTCTGCGTCAATATATTGACAAGCACAGGTTTCCATCGTGTTCGCAGCAAGATACGAGTACATTGTGGGAGTACTCGTACATTGCATGGATCACGACAAGCTCGCCTCCGTGCCTCTGGAATCCCGACGCACTGGGTCTGCTACTGACCAGGGCTGGATTCCAGGGTATCGCCTCCTGCTGGGACGGACAGGGGGACGGAAAAATAAAAACCGCTGGCGGCAGACAGGTGTATCTGTATTGGTACAGGCGACGCGCAGCACGAGTACAATGACAAGCACAAAGTACATCGAGGCAGAAGACAGGTCGCAGATTCAGGTACATACAGGCGCTCGCGCCGGTACCTATAGCGCACGGGTGCCGCTCAACCCGCGCTGGAAAGCCCTTTTCGAGTCGGCTGACCATGACCAATACTAGGCAATCCAATACTTGCGTGCGCAATGCAGTCGCTTTTGTCGCCGTCCGCTATGCTCGTGCAAACGGATACAAATACAAATACAAATGCAAATAGTACTATGCAAGAGACTATTGCGGGCTTTTTTTTTGGCACAGAAATGAGAGGGGTTCAGTGGATCACGATGATGGAATGGCGCGTGGGTCTAGCTGAGGAGAGGGTAGCATTGCGTGAAGAAAAGCGGGGGCGTAGCGAGGAGTTTTTGTTAGCGGTGGCGCGTCGCAGGAGCACAGGTTTGGTAAGGCAAGCAAGATGGAAAGTGCAGGACTCGTCGGCACGGGCAAGCTACCTGCGAGTACGAGCACGGATACAAGCAGTCGCAGCGCAACGTACGAGTACATTACATGGTCTGAGAAGGGGAAACCCGCGGCACCACATTTGCATCCGCATTCCGGGTAGGCAATAGCATCAAGTGTCGTCCCTTCTCTACTGAGAATCATCTCGAGACGCCGCTGTCCACAACGCTAGACAGGCTTAGCGGGCGCCACCACCGCTTTCAGTGACCGGTGACCGTGTTAGCCCGCTGAGCTTCGTCCCTCTGCTTCACGCGCAGAAACGCATGCAACGGCGCTGGACGCCGAAAGAAGAGCCGGGGGCGCCAACGGCTGCCAACCAACTGTCATGCTGCTCCCTATGCTTTCTTTTTTCTCGGCGGGGGCGGCGAGCGGAGAGCCCGCCACAGTTTACTACATATGTAATATTCACGAGTATAGTATGAGCATTGCCTTTGTGGGCAATATCCGCCGCCAAAGGAGAAAAAGACGTCGGGAAGCCGCCACATCTGGGTTTTTCCTGTTGTTTCTTTTTATGTCTTTCGTGTCTTTTTTCGGAGCCGCCTTCGCCTATCTCTTTTTTTCCCCTTTTCCCTCTCATGCTGGCCTCTTGCCGCGTTGCATATCGGCAACACCGATAGACAGCCTCTTCGTAGGTCCCCGGCAATCTGCGAGCACGCGTACGTACGGATACTCGTAGCATTAGCAGTCGTGCTCCTGGGGAACCCTGCTCGTATCTGGCTCGCTACGCAGCACACGCCCTCGGCGCCTCAGCGCCCTCAGTGCGCTGCCGTACCGTAGCGCAGGGACGGCGTAAGCTGGCCGTGCACGTCGTGGGGAGAGGTACGATTCATGTTTGTACCTCGCGAACAAGGATCTGGCGGTGCGCACATCCTATGTGCTTTCGTCGGCCGATGCATGTACATACGAGTACATGCTCGTGTGTGTGTGCGTTCTCTGTGCGTTCAGCACAGAGAACAAGCAGGTTTGGCTTGCCGCATTGCGGCTTCCGATCGCCGTTTCTTAGCGTTCTTTCCCCTTTTTCTTTCACTTTTCTTCGCTCGCTCTCGCTAGCGTGTCCAGTGGGGCGATCCACTCCACTGGCCACGCAGCACTCCATTTGGCTTCAGTTGTGCTTTCTTCAGCGGTCCATATATATATCGTACAAATACGAAGCAGCCAGACGGGGACCATGGTAGAATTGGGATGGACCCCGAATAATACATCCAACTCCGAATAGATCGACGCGGACGCCATCGAAAAAAAAAAATAGCAACCGCACAGCCTGTCGGTCTGCGCTCGCGAGCGGACGAGGACGCTACCCATCCGCTGGCAGCTGCCCAACTAGGCTTGGCCTTCAGACAGCCAATATCCGGACTTTTCGTAAGATGCCTCTCCACGGAGCATATACCGCACTCGTACAGAGCCGCGTTCCGCTGTGAGACGCCATTTCCAAGCCGTGGTGGCTCTGAATGGCACGAGTCGGCACGAAGCCGCGTCCGAGGAGGTGGAGGAGGAGGAGGGGGAAGGCCAGTTCTATTAATATCAAAAACGTTCCTGCGTCAGCCGCTCCGACAGTTACCAGACGTCGGCGGACGAGAACGAAACGTGCTGCCAGCCGTGATTGCCGTCGCCGCGTTTCGAATCCGCCTGCCAACATTCTCTGGTTCTCGGTTGCTCCAAACAACGTGCGAATATTCCGGCCGTGGCGAACGGAATAGGGGGCCGTCTTTTGCGAGGGCAGACGCAAGACATGATGCTCGTTTCACACTGACAAAAGTGTGTCCTGCCGAGCTGAAAGGCGGCTCCTTCTCCCGTTGGTATCATTATAAATCTGGCTCGGAGAATTTGGCCTTGCCACGGCCTTCTTCGTAAGCAGCCGGTGCATATGCACGGGAGCGGGCAAGCATGCAGAGGATCGGGTCCCGTGGTCCTCTAGTCTTTGCAAGAACAGGCAGCTCTTCCTCTGCGCCTCTGCGCCTCTGTGCTTCTCCGCCGCCCCTCTCCCCCCCCCCTCTAACCCCTCCCCCCTCCCCTGTATCAGGACCTAGCACATGGGCTCGACCGTTTTGTCTCAACCTGTCAAGACAAGTAATATCTCACAAAAAGGAAACGACCACCTCCATCTGGCCATCGATCCCAGCAAACCTTAATCCTCATTACCTCCAGTCCCCTCCCCCCTACCTCAACACCAGCAGGGTTGAGGGACGGCTGGTCGATGGATGGTGGAGACGCCTGATGGCAAGAAAAGCTTGCACAGGCCAACGACCGAACGGCACAAGTTGGTCGATACGAGGGGGCATGGGCATGCTTTGTCGCACTCGTAATCTCGAGCACTTGTCCGAGTTGGAAGGGCAGGTGCTGTGAGGAAGAGGAGTAGTAACGTGTGTTGCAACAACCAGATATTAATTTCCTCCCGCCCCTTTAATCACTGCACGGCCCTTTCGTTGGTCTTTTTGTACCTTTTCTCACACACCGGCATCCTTTCAGGGCTCGCTAAAATACCAGGGGGGCGGAGATGCAAGCCACACGCCCACAAAGCCGCCCTCCCCCCCCCCATGCCTTTCCACACTGCCCACCTCATCCAACCCAGTCCACCATCCATCCAGTCCGCCATCCACCGCCCACAACCCAGAGCCCACCGTCACAATTGCCCACATGCCCACACTGATGCCCACAACTGGACTGGGCTATGCACCTCGGCACACACACACACAGACGTGCAGGCACACCGTCCTCTCACCTCATCCCGCATCTTCACCCACACCACGCGGACCCGCACCGCTGGTGAATGGTGGAAAGAAAGGCTGGCTGCGGCAAGGTGGCATGAGATATGAGCCCATCGCTAACGGACCGTCCGCAGTCGATGAGGCAGACGAGGCCAGTAACACGGCACAGACTGGAGTACTCGTAGGCCGACGGCGGACACGATAGATGCATTGTACATGGTACATGGTGAGATGTGTACTCGTACTCGTACAAATGCAAATACAAATATGTTGGCGGCGCGGCTGGTGGGCAGCCATGAAACCCAAAAATAACGAATGGAACCGGAAGGATCAGGCGAACCACGGGAAGGGGAAGTTACGAGGGCACACTTGTACACGACGAGAGCGGCCGGTACGAGTGCGTCGTGCATATTGTATCAGAGCTCTCCCTGCCGCCCCCGTAAAGGAGCCAACCAGAAGGCAAGCGTCGAGTGCCAAGCAAGTCAAACGGGGTCATGGAAGCGGCTTAACAGGTCTTGTCCAACAGCAGACGCTGTCCAACGCAGGCCTAGGTGCGCATCGCTATGAAAAAAGAAAAAAGAAAAAAAAGGTCTCGCTGCTGTGCAGCTGTGCACGGCAGGAGGCAAAAACGCCACCTTAATCTTCCGTGCGGTGCGTCTGCAGATGGGATTCTTGTATGTATGGAGTACGAGTACGCACGAATACGAGTGCTCGTATCTTCCATGGGTATTTTGTACGAGTACTCGTACGAGTATCTTCCTATTTGTACATGTGAGTACGAGCAGGCCCCTACACAACTCAGAGTCTGCGATCCCAGCGAGCCGCACCGTCTCGCCCGGTATTCATGCTCTGTATTACTCGTACGCCATAGCGTGGCTGTTCCGCAAAAAAAAAATCCCCTGATGAGAGTGGGGGTCGGACGAGAGTCTCGTACGCAGTCAAGATGCAAACTGCTCGTATTGGAGGGGAGGGAGGGGGCGAAGAAACTGGCAGGATTTGATAGCCTCGAGAGATCAAGGAGCGGGTGGCAAGCAGGACAGAACCAGGCAGGCAGGCGGAGAGGTACGATACGAGTACTCATAGAGAGAAGGAGGGTAGCAGTGAGCAAGTGGATGGAGGATGGGGGCGAGAGGGCAAGCGGGAAAGCCGTCTGGCTGCCCCGTACGAAAGAGTCGTCAGGGGGTCGGAGGCAAACGTGCGATGGCAACATGAGCCCGTTGGAGCGTCATGACACCAACTCTGACTTTTTTTTTTGAATTACGCTACTAGGTAGCAGTTACTTTTTCCATGGTTTAACGTCTTCCGTGCCACATGAGAGGACGAGGAGGAGCCATGGATCGGCCAGGGGATGAAGGGCAGGGCCAGAGAACGCTGTGCAACGAAAACCAGTCAGCCAGGACAGACGGACTTTCAGGCACACACCATCTCGCGCGACATGCCGCTGGTCGTCTGCGCGGACGAGGGGGAAGTCGGCTGCACCAGACGACGGAAGCCGGCTTCCCGCAAACCGTCGAATCCTTCGAACCGCTCTGTCTCTGGCAGCACAAGGCGGATGTGTGTACGTGCGTGCGTGCGTGCGTGCGTGCAAGCGTGCAAGCGTGCATGCGCGTGTGTGCGGGCGTGCCAGCAGCAGCTGTTGTCCGCGATGATGCTGGAGTTGTTTCCCAAAGCGGCACACCCCCGGTCGCACGCACGTATAATAAAGATGCAAAGGCAAATACGATACGCGTCTGGGCGGCTTTCGGTGCTGGCCACGCTCAGGGGGGCGGGAGGGGAGGGGGGGGGGAATGGGATCGGAGGATGCACCCTCCCCTATTCTGTCTGCCCCATCCCACCCTGGACGAGACAGGCAGGTACGTTACATGGTACTTTTTTTTTCCATCTTTTATCTTATTTATCTTATTTCCTGGACCGGGCAGGCCTTTCCGGGGCAGACGGAAGAGGGAAGCTGTGCATGGAAAAGCACACCACACAGACGGGCCACCCTGGCCGCTTGGATGTCTTCACAACGACGCGTACTTTTGTGGGGAAACGGACATCGAGAACACGGCAATTGCCTTTGCCTTGGGCGCTTCGATCGCGGCGAGGGATGGCAAACACGTCCGGGCGTCTTCCAGAAGGAGGAGGAGGAGGAGGAGGAGTAGTAGCAGCAGCACCAGCAGCAGCCGCCACCGCAGGAGCACTCGGACGGCAGCTCGGACATCACAGCGACCCCGGACAGCGAGGACGAGCACGGGCTCTCGTAACATACGAGTATTAGTCTCTTACATAGCATACTCGTGTTATACTGCATATGTAACTATGCAGACGGCACGCGCTTCACGAACCATTATTCACGCGAAACCAAAGGACCATCTCCTCCGGCAGGAAGCATACAGCCACAGCCAGAGCGGCCAGAACCGTCAAATGGCCAGAACGCGCAACTTGAGTGTTTCACGAGTCCGACCCTTTGATTCAAAGGAGGGGAGAGAAGAGGGGGGGGAGTCCCTCCCTCAGGGCTGAGGGATTAAATGACTGCAATCAAAAAAAATGCAGTTGGCAGACAGGAAATCAAACGTTACCAAGTTGTCGAAACACCTCGAAACACTCCAAAACGGGACAAAAAACCGGACGGGCAGTCGAACCAGGACACTGCGCAGGAGGAAAAAGAAACGAAAAAAAAAAAAAAAAAAAAAA